>BQKZ01003921.1:13231-35459 GCA_036244855.1 Temnopleurus reevesii
CCCCCCCCCCCCCGAGTAAAATCAATATAAATTATCACGCATTTTTCGGAAACTTTAGATCATATATTACATTAATTGTATGTCATTTCATCGTCTCTGGCTGGATAAATATATATCGAATATTTTTACAACGGTACAAGGGTCTAATGACTTACGGCTCTGCGACAGTAACCGGATGTTTGTAGCCAAACTGAAAAGCCGATCGTTGATGTCTTGAATTGTTTTAGCCAGCACTGTTAGGGAAAAATAAATGCGTCAAGTCGATTGTTTTAAATGAAATTCTCAATAACTTTAAAAAGGAGGAAAAGAAATCTAAATACAGGTTTTCTCTACAGATTTTAATGAAAATTGTTCATTTTGTTTGTTCTCAGATTATTTTCTTTCCGATAATCCTAAATATATTGTGTATTCATTTTAAGATTTCAGTAACAATATCTACAGCCCCTAACATCAGAGGTCAGTATATTCTGATTGCGCTTTAAAATCGTCTTATTATTTGTCGTTCTTAATTGAAATTCAAGCATACACAAGTTTGCTTTCACGTGAAAGCGTTTGGTTCAGCCATTTGATTGTTCACATTTTGATCTATATCCTTATGTATATTCCGGGCAATTGGCATATCTGGTTTCGTAAGGTTCCAAGAGCTGCTAACCATTCCAGAATTTGCATGCATGAGGCATATTTTATGTAAATTTAGTGCTCACATCCGAAGTGAATGGCTGAGGGTACGGTATGGCTGTTATTGGTATGTTTTCTCTCGCAAGCACACATTTGGTTCAGCTGTTGTGTTATTCACATCTTATTTTCTAGTCTCATGCATATTAGCATAAACTGTTAGCAGTTGTGCGTTCCAAAGGAATCTGTTCTTGTAGATGGCAATGGAAATCAGAGGAAACTGGCTGATGTATTTGTGGTAGGTTGGCGCTCTGGAATAATTAACACTTATACATCCCAGTCCTCTATTTCATCCTCTTGGAAGCAAATATGGTTGGACAAATTTTGGAATATGATTTTTGGTCGGCGTATTCGTTTCGAGGACTGGGTCTGGGCCCCAAAAATATGTTTTTATTAAAACAGAGAAACAAGACCAACAGAAAAAAGAAATGATTGAAGCGAATCGGACAATGAGAGAGAAAATTATGAATGTGCATGAAAAATTGTTGAGTGATGTCTTTTGAATATTCATAATTTTCCTATTGAACAATAGACTTAATGCCTTAAACCTTATATCAACCGTTCGTCTGGTTTTACTGTTTTTTTTTATCAAAGCAAGAATTTTCAGGCCCTGACCCATTCTTTAGGATACTTACTTTCGGAGACTTCCAACTTTAATGGGTCTACCAGAACCGGCCTAAAATCCTCCTCTGAGCATATGATGAAAGAAAAAAAAACAGAATAAAAAGATTGCATTTGAAAATATTTTCATATTTGAAATTTAGTTGACGAATCACCCACAAACCTATTATCACATTCTAGCTTTGTTCTTTACAGATAACATCCTCTATAAATGATACAACTTAACAATGTGTGACTAATATTTTTCCAAATCACCAAACGCCTTTGAAAATTCACTAATTAATGACATGTTGCCTTTAAAATGAATACCCTTTCACTCACTCAATCAGTCGACTATAAAACCAACAGAGTTTGGTGAATTCTTTAATTCTTGACGTAAGAGGGCAGTATCCTGATTTTTCAATCGTTATTAGACTTACTTTCGGAGACTTCCCAACTTTAATGGGTCTATTCTAAACGTTCCTCAGTGATGTTGGAATATCATGATTTTGAACGAGCGTAATGCCCCAGTCACGAAGAAGCCCCGACTGAACACGATTCAACACGACTTGTTCGTTACGCAATCGTGTCGAGTCCAGGCTTCTATATGACTCGGGTTTCTATATGACTGCGGCTTCACACGACTTAGCCTTCTACAAATAATTTTTTTTTTATTACGTTCAAATCTGGAACCATGTTTTAATTCATTTTCACGACGAGCTTCTCAGAGTTTATGAGGTAAGCCCCGGTCACATAGGGCCCCAGAAACAACACATTTCAACACGACTCTTTGTTCTGAGGCAGCTAACTGTGAATTAACGAAGATTCGTGTTGAATCGTGTTGCTTCCGGGCCTCTCCGTGACCGGGGCCTTGCGCCAAGTTATCATAATTTTGCCCACAGTTATGGTGTGCGCCCGTTTGAGGCAACTCGTCAAATTGTTTTCATTTCATTTAATTTCATTTTTATTTGTTTCTATTTTTAGTGTCAATTCGTGGACTCGTAAAGGGCTATTCTTCAAAGCAAAACAAATAAAAATGTGCCCTGCTTCTAGGCCATTTCAGTATACATGGAAGTTTATATTTGCCACTCAGATGAACAGTAATTAGGCGGTAACCATGGTAATTCTGAATGTCGTTTAATTTTAGAGAAGATGTGGCTTCTATATATTTTCTTTTTGACAAAGATCAGTGAAAGCCAACGGTTATCTTTCATAAAGCTGCTTGTAGATCTATGCACGACTCTGCGAATGACTGGTGACTCTTCCTCAGGTGCGATTCAGCGACACGAGTCGTCATCGAGTTCCAGGAATGATAGATTGCTTAAGGTTTAACGACACTACCAACACATTTAGTGCCGGAAATGACCACCGGTCGTTCGTAGAGTTGTGCGTAGAACGACGAGCATCTCTATGAAACAAAACCCTAGTTAAATCTCATCTTGCCCAGATTGGGACAATTTCAAAGATCTCTAATCTTTACACATGGGGCCATTTGTCAGCATCAAAATTAGTCAGCGAGGACAAATCCAGTGAAATCCTTGATTCTGATTGGCTTATAAACCACTGCCACTAGTTGTTGCTATCGTAGCTGTCGGAAAATCGGCGTTTGTCGCATTGACTAATTTTCATGAAATGGCCCCCCGATCTCATTATCTGGTAGGCACTTGTAGGCTTCCGTATTATTAGTCTGTTTTAAGACCTCACCTGGCAGCTTCATATCGGCAATGCTCTGCAGTGCTGCATGTACTTCGCTAGAAAAGCCCGAAGGAAAGCCACCATTTTGATTTTCTTCAACTTCCCGTTTGCCAGCTACTGTGTACAATATAAGAAATGACAAAAATGTGAGTTAGGCAAACACATTGGCCCGTATTCTGATGTCAGGTTTAAGTTCAACTGTTTAAAACCTTGGTTTAAGTATGGGAAGCCACAAGAGGCTTGAATGTATAACAGTCAGTGTTTAATTTATCAGCACATTTGGCACTCATAGCATTAAAAACTGTCTTGGAATAAAAACTTAGATAGTGTTTACATTACTAGAGCATGGGAAAAGAGAGCAGTTAACATAGGAATTAAACAGTTTAAATAAAGTGTTGATCCTTTGGGCTACCCATACTTAAACCACAGATTTAGACTCGAGTTTAAGTTAAACCTGATATCAGAATACGGGCCATAGTGTTTGGTTACTCAAGAATGACAATGTTAAAAGATAAGGGTCGGTCGGTTGGATTTTTGAATATTTTGTTACATTTTAAACACAAGTTATGTAAAAGAGTAAAAAGTCAAATCACATCTTTAAAAGCAGTTTTCGGATTGTTTTTCACTTTACCTCTAATAGTGTGACTTTTTGTTTTATTTGAGCAAAAAAGTGAAGAAAAAAAATATTAACGGGCATGTAGCATAAAATATGAAATTTAGTTTACGATAAATATAAATCGCAAGTCTTTGAGAAAATGTGTACCAAAGAGATACGATTAATTGCAAAAATTATCGCATCTTTGTTACAGGCTCCCGATCGAATCATTATCAGAGGGCAACGTATTGTATGCCATGTTTGCGCAGAGTGAAATACAGGATAACGTTAGAAAATATTTTTTTTTTCTCCAAGATGATCCTTTATTCTAAATCCATTAAGCGTTTAAGCCAAGTTTCAATTCCATTATTGATAGGAAAACAAGTTCATGATTATAAGTGCATTAATTTAACCCAATATTAAGTTTTAATTATTATATTCATGTAGAAGTTTTGAATTACCTGTATACCAACATGTTTGCATTGTAAAAGTTTGTAGAAATTCAGTTTATGTAGTAGTGTTTTTTAAAGTATCGAATCAGACAATGCATGAAGTGCCAAGTCTAAAGGCTAAATGACATCTTTAAAACATTTGCCCAACAATCATGAAATTAGAAGGACGCTTTAGAAATACGGAGGGAAGACGTTTGACAGACGTTGAAGGCGTTCAGATGGCGCTACTCGTACACATATAAATTAGTGTCTTTCCTCCGCATTAAGCGGACCCCTGCGAAAAACAGAGAAACGCCATTAAATCTAAATTCATCATCATCATCATCATCATCATCATCATCACTATCATCATCACTATCATCATCACTATCATCATCACTATCATCATCATCATCATCATCATCATCATCATCATCATCATCATCATCATTATCATCATCATCATCATCATCATCATCACAAAGGCATTTATTTNAGGGCGTGGTCATTTATTTTCATGAGAAGATTTAGCTCTTCTTTTTTATGAGTGCATATTAAGTGTAGAATTCAATAAATATGAATCAAGTGCCTAAAACTAGAATTACATATTACATTAGTGTAAAACATTTGCATTTATAGCCAACATCTGCCCAACATATATGAAATTAGGACACCCGTGACTGCAGAGAAAAGTAGTGAAGACGTTTGGCAGACTATTTCCTGCGCATTAAACTTCTTACAAAGTTTCTGAACGCTTGACAGGTGTTGAATACTATTGGAAAGGTGTGATTGACATGATCCGTTTCATTCATTTCTCCTAATGAATCACGTACCTTCGTTGTTTGAAGAGGCAGACCTAGCTCTCATAACATTTGCGGTCTTCAGGGCGTTATAGGCTTTCTCAAACGACGACGGAACATCCTGGGGGTAAATTAGAAACACAAATTCATAAAACAAAAACCATAATTACACAAACTGTAATTGATAAACTTGAATAATAGACTTAAAAACGCGTCTTCCGGGGGTTTCAAATTGGATTTTTTTCTCGAAAACGTTAACTGATTTAACCCTAGTTCAAATGTTTTAATCTGTATTCAATCCAAATCTAAATTGGGAACTATGTATATGATGCTTATAAAGTTAAAGGGAAGAATGGTAATAATGCTTTCGTTTTAATACAAATTGTTTTCCTTACAGTCAAAGACAGACAAAACAAAGGGAAAATAATCCAGACATTAATGAGCTGTTAGTGAATGGAAAAAATACAGTGATCATACAAAAATTTTGAGCGAAATCTGACAATCCATTCAAAAGTCATGAATTTTCTAGGTTTTGAGGTCTCATGGGCTCCACGAGTTGGTAACCTACAGGCATAAAATGGCTGCCAACACACGCAACCTTTGATTTATTTATTTTCCATTTCAAAATAATTTTCACAATTTGAACAACAAATTATAATCATTTTGCAAGAGAAACAAATATTTACATAAACAAATCGATGACACCTAAAATTTGAAAAACAGGTGATAGAGAAATGGAGGGGCATGCCGAAAAAGCGAGGCTTGTAGAATGCATGCCCCTTCTTACATCAAGATTACTTTAAGAGTTATTATTTGTCGAACACAATTATCAATATAATTATGACAAAAATACAGGATAAATTTAGAGGATTGAGGAGAAGGGTCTATATAGTTGCAAGTTATAATGGTGGTATGAAAATAGGGCAGGATGGAATAAGGGGAAACAAGAACGAGAGAAAGAGGGGACAAGAGAGAGAGAGAGGGTAGGCGCAGCTCCACATGGTGTTTGGCGAAATGGTGGAAGTAGAGGTGTTCATTAGAATTGTACGTAGAAAAGGCATGTGAGGAGGCTGATGGCAAGATGTATTGGTCAATGAGATATTTTTTTAGGTTTCATTTTAAAAGTATTTAGGCTTAGGAATTGCTTTATTTCACTTATTTCACTTTAAGACAAATGTATTTTGTGCTGAGTGCGTTCTCATTAAAGGTAAGTGGTAGGATTTTCTTTGCCTTGTATTGTAGTTGTATATTGTTTCGTTTTTCTGAAAGGACTAACGGCAGAGCAGCTTTAGCTGATGCAAATATCTCCGTATGGAGATAGTATAGTGAAATAATGGAAAACTCTCCATTCAATTTCTACACATAATTTCATAATATTTTCTTTTTTTTTATAGAAAAGTAAACACAATTTTCCTTTCTTTTCAAGTATAACTGATAAATGGTTTATTAAATAAAAATCATTGCAGCTAATAGTTAAATTGTGATTTCAATTTACAAAGTTAAACATAAATATACAACATTATAGGACATGTGAACTATAAAAATGGTGAGAGGTACAAAGTAAATGGGAGCATGAAACGCAGATAAAAAGGATACATACACACACAAACATAAAGGCACGCACACACACATTCATACACACATTCAAATGGACATTATAAGTGTACATCATAGACATATTATTTGACATGCATTTATGGATGAACCAAGTTTATTTATTGTCGAAACCTCTTTAAAAGGAGCATATGAAATTCTGTGAACGTAAATAAGTTTTCCATGTTGGCACCCATTTGGGGCATGCAGGTTGCAAACTCGCGTAGCTCATAAAAGCTTTAGCTTTAAATTTTGAAAATTCATTGAACGGTTCATCAAATTTTTCTCAAATTTTCAGTTTGATCCATTTATTTTTCTTTATTCACTGATAGCAAATTAAAGTATGGGTTACATTCCTATTTAACAGGCCACATGTGACGAATAGCATGAGTCGGCACCAAACATGAAGCATACATTAATATGGCGTGAATGAAAATCTACCATTTTGAAATATTGTCACTCCTCCTATTTAAATGTTTAATTTAACACTTATTTTTCTTTCAGAATATGTATCAAACGACCTTAACCTTGAAAAAGAAAGATTGAGAAATTGATTTACCTTTTTTTCGACAATCGGGAACGGTAGGGGTCCATTTTGCCTTTTCATTTCCAAAGGAACCGCCAAGAAGCCTGGCAAAAGACATGCCACAAGGATAAGGATACAAGACGTCATCTTGGATGAAAGCTGTCTTATTTTTCCCTGATGAAAACGATGTGATATTCCACGAGGCCCACAAAATTGATGTGAAGTGTCCGCCAGCTAGGCCAATGCCTTGATATGCGCCCCGCCCAGATTTGCCAGACAGGTCCGAACGCTACAGCTTACTCGCGCGGAATACTGTTTGGGAATGATATAAAATCGCGGATATGGCCATCCTCCCAAGTCAATAATCTATGCTAATTGAGCAGTTGGACACTTATCGAAGTTATTCATGAGATAAGAATTTGGAATGCGTATAACCAAAAAGGCTTTCTTACAAGACAAAAGACTGTATGAAAACCGTTTAAATCAGTCATTCAAATTTGGCGAACAAACGCTGGATTTACAAAAGAATACACCTGTTCAATGTCTCAAAATGGTTGGCAACTCTGTACTGTCAGCAGACATGGCAGAAGGCATAATTACAGGTTTTGGACAAACTAAACAACTTCGTTCAAGCCTTCACAGAATCATGAGCACAAAAGGATGTATCTTTTCTGCTCATTGTGTGACGCCTGTTTGGCATTTCTCCGTAGAGTAAGAGAGAAGGAAAATCCATTTGTGTCTATCTAGCTATAATTGTGAATGTTTGAATGGAGATGTTTGTTTTGTCCACAAATCCTTTGTCCTTCTACTCATAGTGCTGAGGAATACCTCAAGAACAAAGATTTCTTCGAGCAACCCATCAACTTGCCCGACCTTGCACTATTGCTGTATGCATATGATCCTTCGTAATCGTTTTGTAAGATAGTTGATTTGATAACATTTAAAGTGCTACGTTCTTCGTTTGATGCACACACAAGTAGGCTGGTTCACTTAGCAGATGCAAATTGTATGCATAATCAAACACAAAGGTTTTTCTCCAAAGTCACAATCTTGACCGAGACTTGACCGAGACATACCAGGTAATAATTTATGCAAACTGGATTCCAAGCAATTCCCAACATATAAGCCCCGGTCACACATAGAGCTCCGATTCAACACGACTCAACGCGATTCATTGTCTTTGTTCATCCAGTCGAGTCTCGGACAACGGAGTGTTTCGCGATTTGCACACGAAATTTTGCGCACGAACTTTAAATGCCTCTAATTCTTGCGTCTTATGCAACTTTCATTAGGGACCTTTAGCATGTACAAGACGGTATGGCTGATCACAACGTTAGCTCTAAGGTCCGTTCCAGAAGGATGCACCAACACAACACTACTTCTTGAATGGACCTTAGAGCTAACGTTGTGATCGGCACTACCGTCTTGTACATGCTAAAGGTCCCTACTAACCCATCGACTACGGAGGGCCACATAAGTGACAAAGAACT
Source organism: Temnopleurus reevesii (assembly GCA_036244855.1). Lineage (NCBI taxonomy): Eukaryota > Metazoa > Echinodermata > Echinoidea > Temnopleuroida > Temnopleuridae > Temnopleurus > Temnopleurus reevesii. The sequence goes on from BQKZ01003921.1 coordinate 21,637, forward strand.
TTAAAGTACCGTATATACCACCAGTTATGTGGTATACCAGCTGTTTATACCAATGTTCATTCATGACTCTTAGCTGAAAAGAATACTTCCAAACTTCAGTAGCATTGTACAATGGATCGAATTATACTTCCACTCTGTATTGATACACATAGAGCTTTAGTGCAGGGCTTTGATTTTCATTTTGAATTGGGCCCTAAATGCATTTCCAAAGCATTGTTTTAACATAGATTATTTGCTAAAATTTTGTAGGGCTATCAACTGAATATTGTATCAATCATAATAATGAATAAAGATCAAAGTCACTTCCGGAGTCCAGACACTCTTTTCTCAACCGCAATTAAAATGAAAACAAAATACATAGACCACTGTGGTATATGTATTTTGTTTTCATTTTAATTGCGGTTGAGAAAAGAGTGTCTGTTAAAGCCCCGGTCACATAGGACTCCGGAAGCAACACGATTCACCCCGACTCGTTGTTCTGAGGCAGTTAACTGTGAATTAACAACGAGTCGGGGTGAATCGTGTTGCTTCCGGGGTCCTATGTGAGCGGGGCGTTACGAAACTGTGAAGCAGAAATGGTCAACTGTCAGATGGCATTCGAAAAAGCGACTGATAAAATGGCAAGGCCGATTGATTTTTAGAGTGTGAGCAGACGGGACANAAACACAAAGGTTTTTCTCCAAAGTCACAATCTTGACCGAGACTTACCCCACATAACAGGTAATAATTTATGCAAACTGGATTCCAAGCAATTACCAACAGGTAAGCCCCGGTCACATAGAGCTCCGATTCAACACGACTCAACGCGATTCGTTGTCTTTGTTCATCCAGTCGAGTCCCGGACAACGGAGTGTTTCGCGATTTGCACACGAAATTTTGCGCACGAACTTTAAATGCGTTGTTCATAATCGGCTTGCGAAAACATAAGAAAATCACCCTCTAATTCTTGCGTCTTATGCAACTTTCATTAACCCATCGACTACGAAGGGCCACATAAGTGACAAAGAACTTTAAAGTACCGTATATGCCACCAGTTATGTGGTATACCAGCTGTTTATACCAATGTTCATTCATGACTCTTAGCTGAAAAGAATACTTCCAAACTTTAGTAGCATTGTACAATGGATCGAATTATACTTCCACTCTGTATTAATACACATAGAGCTTTAGTGCAGGGCTTTGATTTTCATTTTGATTTGGGCCCTAAATGCATTTCCAAAGCATTGTTTTAACATAGATTATTTGCTAAAATTTTGTAGGGCTATCAACTGAATATTGTATACTTATTGAATTTCAGTTACAAAATTTCAAGCATAAATATCAATCATAATAATGAATAAAGATCAAAGTGGTCTATATATTTTGTTTTCATTTTAATTGCGGTTGAGAAAAGAGTGTCTGTTAAAGCCCCGGTCACATAGGACCCCGGAAGCAACACGATTCACCCCGACTCGTTTTTCTGAGGCAGTTAACTGTGAATTAACAACGAGTCGGGGTGAATCGTGTTGCTTCCGGGGCCTTATGTGACCGGGTCGTTACGAAACTGTGAAGCAGAAATGGTCAACTGTCAGATGGCATTCGAGAAAGCGACTGATAAAATGGCAAGGCCGATTGATTTTTAGAGTGTGAGCAGACGGGACCAGATATTTTGGACAAAGTAAACAACTTCATTCAGGCATTCACAATAGCTCGAAACGCGCAAAAGAAAATAGCCTCTCTATTCATTGTGCGACGCCTGTTTTGACATATTTTAGCAGAATAAGAGGGAGGTAATTTTCTTTCCTGTGGATCTAACTATTGTGAATGCTTGAAAGAAGTTGTTTACTTTATCCAAAAGCCTTTGTCCCTTCTGATCACAGTGCTGTCGAACCAAAACACTTGTAAAGCCCCGGTCACATGGGACCTCAGAAGCAACACGATTCAACACGACTCTTTGTAAATTCACAATTAACTGCTAGGCCAGTCAAAATATGATTTGACCCAAAACAAATTGCAAAAGTTTCCAAACCAAGTGTATTTGATTGCAAATGGCCCCTCTAAAAACATATCAAAAGTTTACCAAAATTGGAGTTGTGGATCTATGCGTAATTTGCATAAATTAAAAATAGCCACCATACAGGGGTGAATGCACTTTATATACCAAGTATATACCCACATATCTTTAGAACGAATAGGGGTATGAAGTTGAAACTTTGTACTAGTATGTATTACTACACAGGGACTATCCCCTAGAATTTTGACATTCAGAGGTCAAAGTTCAAAGGTCACAGGGGTCAATGACCTCAAAATTCAAATAGATCTATGTTTAGGAGGCTAGTTATAACGCTAAATATCCTATTGAACTCAATAACAATTCTTCATGCTACCCAGAATTGATATTCAAATGAAAAATGGGAAGATGATGCGGTTTTGAATTCAAGCAATCGTGTCAAAGTTCAAAGGTCACAGAGGTCAGTGACCTTTTACCCTTGATTTTTGTCTCTACATTACTGAGATCTGCCAGATGAGAATATTGCGCTCTGTCCTGCAACAGATTGAAGAGAGACAGTAGTTTTTTTGTATACATAAAGGTCTAAGTTCAACAATTCTATAGGTCAATTATCTCAAATTTATTGTAGCATCTTCTACTTTAATGATCATGAAATATAGATGATTGATATATCTGCGTTCAAGACAAGTATATTTAATTCCATAACAACATTATGATTATTAGGTTATTGTCAATTCTAAAGATCCTATAAAACGTCGGACAATTCTTCATGATATTTAGAATTGATATTAGAATTGAACATGGGAGGATGATATGGCTGTGAATTCAAATAAATGGGTCAAAGTTGAAAGGTTATGGGGTCAATGACTTTGAATTACAAAGCAGTTTGCAACGCTAAAGATTCAATGGAACTTACCGACAATTCTTCATGATAGTCATATTTGATATAAAAATAAAACATGGGAGGATGATAAGGTTGTGAATTCACGCAATTTGGGTGAAAGTTCAAAGATCACAGGGTTCAATGACTTCGAAATTTAGACAGATCTAATTCAAGTAGGCTATTCGCAATGTATAGAGATCCTATAAAACTTCCCAAAACTTTTTCATTTTGTTCGGATTTTTTTTATGTTCAAGTGAAACATTGAAGGGTGACATGGATCTTGTGAATTCAAGCAAATGTGTCAGAGTCAAAAGACCAAAGAGGTCAACTGATCTTTCATTTTTTATTTCCGTCTACAGACTTCATAAGATACCCGCTTCTGTTATAACTATGAAATAAAATGACTGAGATGTTTTCTATCTGCATCCAAGAGGTGTGGAGCTGTTGTATTCAATTCCAAAGAAGCTGCATAAATTGAAAAAAGGTTCCAATCAAGATCTTTAGTGAGAATGGGATAAAATTGCGAACATTCAAAAAGTCCAGCGAGGTAACAAAGCTAATATTAGATAAATGTCATGACTTTGGCAGACATTTGGATCGTAATTTCAGGGAGAAAGATATAAGTGTGTCTATAATTTACATTTGCTGTATTATTTCTGCTTTTGATCCTTTTCTTTAAAGAATTGCATATTAGGAAATACAAATTCTTATTATAAACATTACAAAATGGAGTTGCGGAGATATTAAAAGAAGTGTCTTTTAGATAATGGTATTATTCAACAGGAGCAAAAGAATCACATGAGCGGACTTTTTAATAAAAAAATAAGAAAACAAACGAGAACGTTATGAAAATTAAAATATTTAGAAAAAATGGCAACTGTTAACGTCAAATGTACACTATTGACCATTCATCATATTCATATCATACCAATGTTATCAAATGTATACTTTTTCCCAAAATATATGATTTCCTTACAACTATAATTATATGTGATGGACATGCAGACTCTTTATTTGCATGTTAACACTAAACACAAAATTTGTATCTCTCAGTAGATATGATGGATTTTGGAACATAAACATATAGATGAAATGATCAATAGTAGTGCACCCATGATGTCATCAAATTTTCATGTCTGAAAATGTTAACTGAATGTTCAAATCATTAAACAATTCATAACTTTGTTATTACCTGTCCGATTTTCTCTCATTGTGTTGTTCTGCTCACCAAATTTTTCTACCACTGTTAGAGAATTATTATTTTTGCTAGACCCTTCTTAAAATAAAGGTTGTGCTATCTAGGTTTCAGTATTTTTCTTAAACAATATGAGTAAATAGGAAAGCGGTTAATTTGAAGCTATTGATTCCTGTGTTCCTTCATCTATCACAAATTTCCAAAATGGTCAAGAATCAAAGTACAATTAAACTGTTCCAGTCGATGCAATGCTTATCATCATTCTGAATTTAGGAGTCACCTGAATTGTATAAGGTCACTGATCCTGTGAATCTAAGATAAAAATGATGATTGTTATTTAGTTTCAGTTACCAGACGGTCACCAAAGTTGCTATCACAAAGCATCAAGCAAGGATTAACCTCTGCAGGGAGCTTCGGCAAATAGAGCATGATTGAAATCATACTATTAGACTTTTCTAAAATATAAAAAGGGTAATTTAAGCCGTATTTGCGATGGCATGTAATTGTCCGAATGCATTTAACCCCCTCTTGTTTAATTGAATCATCAATTAGAAATAACAATTGAAAATACCTTTGTTTATTCTTGCTTGACGTTTAATGTCACGGTTGAGAAATCTGGTTGTTTGTGAAAGCCCAATCCAAATGTACCCCAGGGATGCAAAATTGTACCATAAGGGTACAAAATGAAATCTTTAGCGTTTGGCAAAAAAAGGAAAGGAAAGGATGTATTACAGGGGTGTATCATCCAATTCCGAATATTTTACGCCCGCCCAGAAGAAGAAGAGAGAAAGAGGGTCGCCATCTTAACGTTTCCATGCACCCGAAATACGGTGTGCGACCTGGTTTCGAACCCACAGGCAGGAACGAACCCAAAAGACTATCCCGAACAAACCGATTTCAGCCGCACGCCACGTCGCCTCAGTCAATATCGACCCTCAATATTGACTCTCAATACCGACCCTGTTTGATCGTGAAATAGTGCCACCTGATTGGTCAGCCACTGTCACCTCGCTCGCTCGCCATTGGTTAAGACGTGTTCCTTTTCTAGTCTGCTATTTATAAACTTTATTCAAAACATCGATGTATTAATGTTTTTTTTCTTTCGAATCTTGTAAGGAAGAACGGAATAAAAAATCATAGTAATGAATTAAATCTATTACGTATGAAATAGAGTTCCTAAAGATAAAATAAGAACAAAATCAGCATTCATTTCCGATCACGTATAGAGAGTGGGGTCTGCATTCTGCACTAGTTTCAAATCGGAGGGGTTCAACGTTGTGCAACGTACAATTTTGAGCCTCAGAGGGTATAATGAGGATGCCGGGGTGCAAATTAGTGACTTTGCGTGATTTTGAACCCTATCTGTACCCTTATTTCGTAGTGTGTACCAAGTTTCATCCTCATACCATTATCTCTTATAGATTATCCATTAGATGTTTTAGCCATTTTATTCCTTAATATTAAAGATATAAAAGAAGCGGAATCCACAATAGATTTGAGGTCATTGATCTCTGAAATTGTTGAACTTTGACCTCCATGTTAAAAAAACTACCAGCTCTCTATAATCCGTTGGAGGACAAAGGGCAATATTCATCTAAATTTCCCCCCTCCTCGGCAGCTCTTAGTAATTTAGAGACATATATCTAGGGTAAAAGGTCATTAACCTCTATGACCTTTGAGCTTTGAAACCATTGCTTGAATTCACAACCACATCATATTCATATATGTTTCATTTCATTATCAACTCTGGATATCAGTTATTTTATCTCATAGTTATAACAGAAGCGGGTATCTTATGACATCTAGAGAAGGAAATCAACGTGAAAGATCACTTGACCTCTTTAGCGTTTCAAACTGCCTATATATACTAAACATAAATCTATTTTGAACCTTTGAACTTTGACCCATGTGCTTGAATTCATAGCTATATCATCCTCCAATGTTCAATTCTCATATCAATTCTAAATATCATGAAGAATTGCCCGAAGTTTTATAGCATCTTATTTATTGACATTAGCCTACTAAGCATAATGTTGTTATAGACGCAGATGAGAGAACATATCAATCATCTATATTTCATGATTATTAAAGTAGAAGATGCCACAATGAATTTGAGATCATTGACCTATGGAATCGTTGAACTTAGACCTTCAGGTAAAAAAGACTGACTGTCTCTTTTAAATCTGTTGCAGGAAAAGCGCAATATTTATCCAAACTTTGTATTTTTTCTTCTCTGGCAGATCTTAGTAATCTAGAGATAAAAACCCAAGGTAAAAAGTCATTGACCTCTGTGACCTTTGAACTTTGACACAATTGCTTGAATCCACAACCGCATCATCCTCCCATTTTTCATTTGAATATCAACTCTGGGTAGCATGATGAATTGTTATTGAGTTCAATAGGATATTTAGCGTTGTAACTAGCCTCCTAAACATAGATCTATTTGAATGTTGAGGTCATTGACCCCTGTGACCTTTGAACTTTGACCTCTGAATGTCAAAATTCTAGGGGATGGTCTCTTTGTAGTAATACATACTAGCACCAAGTTTCAACTTCATACCACTATTCGTTCTAAAGATATGTGGGTATATACTGGGAATATAAAGTGCATTCACCCCTGTATGGCGGCCATTTTGAATCTATGCAAATTACGCATTGATCCACAACTCCGATTTTGGTAAAATTTTTATATGTTTTTAGAGGGGCCATTTGCAATCAAATACACTTGGTTTGGAAACTTTTGCAATTTGTTTTGGGTTTGGCCATTTTTTGTCATAAAATGACTGGCCTATGCCTCAGAACAAAGAGTCGTATTGAATTGTGTTGCTTCCGAGGCCGTTTGTGACCGGGGCTTAAGGTTCACATCACGACAGTCCTACGGCAGCTTATAAGTGCAGCGCTGGGACGAGTTATTGAACTAGTCAAGATGTCCTGTTTTGGCAGAAAAGGCGAGAAGGCCAAAAATCTGCCATGGCACCTTCTCTAGGACGAGAAGGCGAGGAGGCGACTTATTCGAGCTTGCCTATGCGACTTGTCTTGGATGAGAAGACGAGAAGGCACTTTCTGCAAACTCGCCTTGGCAAATTGTAGTAACTCGATTTTGCGCTACACTTGTAAGCTTCCGTAGCATTGACGTTTCTGAAATGTTTCTGCTTTAGGTGTGAACCCTACTACTTTCATAAAAATATTTTCATTCGATCTGATGTTTCTTATCTAGTCAATTTGAAAGCAAGTTTATTTACAAAATTAGTTCAGACACTGTCTATAAACGTTATAGATCAGTTTTGGGAGAGATATGGCTTTTCAGATATTAAACTACTTTGTGAGCTGCAAAAATATTAACATCATGCATTTTTAGATAGCATTTAAATTAGATTAAATGGCTTAATTATCAATACAGCTTTGATTTTATGTATCCATTGTGTTACTTCATATGCCCCGGTCACATAGTGACCCTGAAGCAACACGATTCAACACGACTCATTGTTAATTCACAGTTAACTGCCTCAGAACATAGAGTCGTGTGGAATCGTGTTGCTTCCGGGGCCCTATGTGACCGGTGCTTAAAGCTTTATGTAGATCTACATACGACTACTGTACGATCAATTGGTGACCCTTTCTTCGGAGCGATTCAGCGCCAGGAGTTATCATTGAGTGCGAGAAAGGATCACCAGTAGATCGTACAGTCATGTGTAGATCTCCTCACACCTTTACCACACAAGCCGTGTTGTAGCATGCACTTTTTACATCTCATTTTCCTTCATTCTTATTCCGTTTCTTGTCATGAAAACATATTCTCATCATGCTTATCGCATATCCCAACACGTTTCATAATATTCCGTCTCTCACCATTTCCTTTCTTTTGATTTTTGTGTATATAGCTAGACCGAATTTGAGCCGAATTTGGATCCGGGTCTGAAATAAATTAGTTATTACTAATGAGCCCGATTTGATTCGTATCGGTAACGATGCGTGTCAATGTTTATCTCATAAACACTAAGAGACAAGGGGGGGGGGGCATCTTTTAAGGTGTGATATTTCCCATTTTTTGCAATACTTTACAATTAAAATATATATATTAAACAAAATGTGGCAGTTGTGGGGCTCGAACCGGCGTCATGAAGGATCACTTCAATCACAGTCAGATGATTTAAAAACTGAGCTGTGTATCAGCTCTTTCTGAGCAAAAACATTAGGACGCGCGTCGTCAGCCACGATCGTATACTTCGTCTCCGTTCTCGTACGTTATGTAACTTGAGGAGCTATGTCGCCGCCGACAGGGGCTAGGCCCGCCGCGCAGCGGTGTAGCTCGTGATAAAAAATGAAATAATTTTGCGCGCTATCAGCGCAAATTACGATAAGATAAGTCAAATATTGGTACTTACATGATCACATCATACATAAATCATTAAAATGACACCAGGATTTGATGATTCTCTCACTATTTCTTTTCCCATGCATTAGTATAGAGATTCAAATGGCGCGATCGTTCAAGAACATCTGACTTGCAAACGCTTTACTGGCCAGTCGCATTTTGTAATTCGGACGCATGCGCAATTGACCCATCGCGTCATTTGAATCTCGACTCGAGCACCGGATAAGACTTGCAAGACGAGAAAAATTTACATTTTTTATCGCAGAAATTTTTTTAACAGAACCACCTGACCCTGGCGCCGCTTAAAAGATGGATGTATATGTTCATGTAAGTACGAAAATTTAACCAACCTTATTATAATTTGCACTGAGTAGAAAGCGATCCCAGTCGTTCTATTTTATTTTGCATCACTATGTCCCCGGCTTAACGGGCGGCCTCGGCGGAGCTTTTCGAGTTATACTACTAGACTTCGGACGAGGGCAAATCAGCGTGGTTCGGGCTTTGTATCGTTTCGGGGAAATGCATGAAGAAATACAAATATCAATACCCCGACAGTTGGGCCAAATATTTTCTCTCCTTACGTTTTTTTTTCTCATGAAAAGACATTTGGCTCAGCTGTTTCGTGATTCATCGTTATTTACATTTTGATTATTATACATTTGGGAATCGGGAAAAATATACTAGGGCCTGTAACGTAAAAGGTGCAACAAAGCATAAATCGTGGGTCCATAACAAAGTGAGTCTCACGGATGTACGATTTTATTTTATTAATCATATTTCTTTTGTTACAGGCCCCGGAGGTATTAAAGATACCCATATCCCGTATAATATTCCCATGTAATAGCCCCAGTCACACATAGGCCCTGAAGCAGCACGATTGAAAACGACTGTTTGTTAATTCACAGTTAACTGCCTCCAGATAAAGAGTCGTGTTGAATCGTGTTGCTTCCGGGGCCCTATGTTCCTGGGGCTTGAATGGTTGTTATCCCCACTTCAAAGGAATAAAGGAACTGTAGTCGATAGTCCAATTCTATTAAAGGTCCACTATTATGAAAATACAAGTTGATCTGTATTGATGTATTATACCATTATCAATACCCTTTTTACTGAAAGAGAGTCCAAATGTGTTTCATATATTTTATAATATTTTTTCTCCATTTTTATGTTGGCTTAGTTGGGAACGCCCCTACAAATTTCTTTCCAATGTCAATCCTGTTGTGACATCACACAAGTCAAGTTTGTTCACCTTTCTAGATCATGTTTCAGAGCTGGCTCTGTAAAAAACAAAAGGAAATAATGTGGATCAATGCAGGTATTTAAATTCAGGTATTTGCGCATTCTAATTCCCTTTCATGGGCAATCACCTGAATTGAAATCCCTGCATTGATCTACCATTCCATGAAATTAAAAAGGGGTTTAGTTTTTAAAATATTGGATTTTACAAACTGTACGTTTCTCATGATAAATCGGAAGACGACTTGTACGACGACTAGTTCACACGTATAAGAGATAGAGAGGTGCAAACAACATAATAGTCAAATATGACTGGGATACCTCTAAACTTGACTAAGTCAAAGATTAAAAAAAAAATCCACGCACGAAGCCTAACTTGGATTTAGGTTCCGTGCGTCGATCATGAACAAGTTTATTTGCTTCTAACCCCTTGAATGATAATAATCAATATTATGTCGGATAAAAGTATTCTGGGTCAATTTTGCTTACTTGAGTGATTTAAAATTTATAATTTGTATACCTCAGACACCCTAAAACAATATGGGGAACACCCACAACAACTCTCCCACTATTCAGACAACCCTGTGTTACACTAAAAGGCTTCAAAAGGGTTTATGATAGTTTTATTATTTGATTTGAAAGTAGTATAAGGTGAACAGGAATGAAAATATATACAAATGACATTTAATGACATTATTAGACAAAATACATTTAAAGATAAGTTATCCTTGTTCTTTTAGAACTCTCAAAGCATTTAAATTAAAAAATGAAAAAAAATCGTTGAATAAATTATTACGATAAGCATATTGGACATCAGATGTCACTTCATACAGAATGCTTTGCATTGTGTTATTACAAAAATATGATAAAATGAACATAATAATTGTATAAGTTAATATCAAAATGGTTTGAAAATGGAAACTGAGCGTTTAAATGAATAAATATTTCTCGATCAAAAATTTGATCATGACCATGGAGAACAAAAAAAGAAATCTTTTATAATCTAATATGTCTTTTCTTATCCCATTGACAGTATAACGCAACTAATGACGAACATCAAATTCACCTGTTTCATTTTAACTTTGCTCTCATTCAAAATGTATTTTTTTCATTGAAAGAATTTGACACGAACGCTCTAAATTCATTGGATTTATAGTGATGGTCTGACTAATGATACCATTGTTTTACATCACATGGAAAATGGAATTATGAGCATTATTGTATAAGCTTTAAATTTCAATTAGATAAAAATGATAAAGAAAGCCCAACATGCAGGCACTTATGTTTCGATCACACGATAATTCTATTATACATGCGGCACAGAAGTTTGTAAAGTAAAATTGAGTCAGCTAAACGGACGGATTTAGCTTTTAAAAGCCTCAAAACAGTATATCTTTTTCAAGTTTGTTACCAGATCCTCAAAAAAAATGTTTCAAGCGTGCAGACGTTGACATAGAGAAAAAAAAATGGTTATTTAAACGCGAATATTTTCATATAATATATCAAAAGCGAGCGTCAACATGATGGAGATTACAAATCTGCAAATCTGCGACAACCGCGATCTCCCTTCCATTACAAAAAGGTGTTCAAGTAGCGTGCATCGATCATCATCAATTGTTTTTTGACAGATTGAGGTTGCAAGGATGAAAAAGGTCGATCAGCACATCCCTCCTCATCTTCACATTCGCCACAGGAGCAGAGGATGTCGCAGATGATGCAAACCTAGATGATCAAAGACAAACTGTATGAATTTAATTTCTACAATCAACACGATAAACTATTTGCGTAGAATAAAGTCGAACGCCAATTCAATTCTTCTTTGTAATGCTATTCAAATCGGAACCAAATTGTAATTGTTGTGTCAGTGCAGTTCAATACACGGCGTGCGGCTCTATTGCCCATGACCCACTTTATTTTGCGGAAATGATTTAAATCGTGTGCATAATTATTTTTATCAATCGTTTACAACCATAATGCTTTCTTCCATAAGAATACATAAAGGTAAATAGTTTGCCAATTTACATTTTTACTTTTAATCTCATGAATATTTCGTATTTAAAATAATGATTGATATTTCTTAACTTAGCTCTTGAATATTGTTAGCCAACAGCACGATGGATCATTTCCATTGGCCGTCCTGACATGCTTCCGAAATTTGTGGACGGAGGCTTTGGACGGTAGAAAACAAGTGCGCATCTGATGTGCGCAATGAATTATGCACACTCCGTCCACAAAATTCGAAATTACGTGATTGTAGAAAACAACCATAGTGTGCTTTCCTTCATGAAAAAGTATAAATGTGTATTATCATTATGATTTCTGATTTAATGAAAAATTCATAAAGGTCAGCAGCCCGGCACATACCTTTTGAATATTGTAAGACGAGTAGTACGAAAAGTCCTCATCATTTCCCGTTGTGACGTCATCAGCACAACGTTGTCTTCCATCGCGCACATCAATCAATCGTACACAACGACCGTCACTGCAACGGAAACCCCTAGACCGGTCATATCGCTGGCAGAAAGCTGAACAAAATGAAAGACAGCATGTTTGGTAAGTTTGAAATTGCTGAACCAAATGTATTTTTTTTTTCAGTTAGGGGTGTTCAACATAAATGTTGCATTTGATAGCAATTTGCAGTTGATTGGAACGTGCCAATCAAAATCATTGTTTCATGCGCGTCTTGGTAAATGCACATACCGTGCGCGAATGAAAACGCACGGTACAATTTTGCAAAGTTGCAGTTGATTTGCAGTTGATTTTGAACAACATCCACATTGTTTTGAATATTTCAAGAGTAAAATAATTTTTCTTCATAGATATAGGTATGGACGAAGACGAGACGGGGAAACTCGTATACCGCCACAAATATTTTATTGAAAAGTGAAAAGCTGATCGTAAAGGTGGTACGTCCTCTTTAATGACTAAGTAAAAAGGCTCAACGTTTCCACAGCTATTCGATAATTACCAGACTTGTCAAAACAACAGTAAAACTAAGCATTTGTAACTCAGAATTTTCAAAATTATGTGAAATTACCTCTCTATTATTTTTCTTCTACAATAGATATCATTCAATTTTAGGAATGATTTATATTTATCAAGAAAGGATTTTTATTTGTAATTTATGTTCAACATTGCTGCTTTCGTGAATGACAATCAATCTTGAATTATTGTGTACCGTAAAACTATTGATTAAGATCAATGTGCTTTTAACAAGCTAGTAAATGGCGCCAGCTCTGTTCAATTAACTAACCCTCACCATAAAATTTACTTACGAAGTTTCGACAGGAAATCTGGTTTAATTTGACGCTTGATCTCTTCAAATATCTGAAAAAAAAAGTAATATAATATTCTCAATATTGACGATTCATTGTATTTTATCTTTGATCTTTCGTGATTGTCATTAATCTCACCATGTAAATTATTTCAATTCCGCATTAATGAGTGAGTAAAAGTTAAAAAACATGAAAGTAAAAGCATGTTTCCCCTGATATTTGTGGTAAGAATGTTCAACTTCCAATATATCATATCATCTCCTTTCGCAATGGCTAACGTATCTTGGCTTTTCTTGACAAAGATGATCATAAACTTCATCGTGAGAATCGGCCTCGACGATTTGCGAACAGTCTGAGGATTTGTATTCATCATTCCTCTCCTGCATCAAGCTTGCAATGATTTTATTTGAAAGGGGCAGCGGTACCTGGCCGAGAATGGGGGTGGGGTGCTGTAGCCCCCACCTTTTAAAGTTCATACGCGCAAGCCTAGCTATCAAATCAAATCAAAATTGATACAAAAATCCAATTTAGGATTACAAAAGATGTCAAACATAAATTATAAAACCAATTTATTAATAATGATAATAATGACAATAAGTCTATATTTATATATCGCTTAATACAATTTTCTCGAAGCTCTTTACAAAGTTTTGATTACGTTATAATACCTATCGATGAAATACAAGTTATATATATTATTATTCTTATTACTACAACTACTACTTGTACTACCACTACTTCTACTTCTACTACTACTACTACTACTACTACTACTACTACTTCTACTACTACTACTACTACTACTACTACTACTTCTACTACTACTACTACTACTACTACTACTACTACTACTACTACTACTACTACTACTA
>BQKZ01003921.1:39996-55663 GCA_036244855.1 Temnopleurus reevesii
CATCACCATCATCATCATCATCATCATCATCATCATCATCACCATCACCATCATCACCATCATCATCATCATCATCACCATCATCATCACCACCACCACCACCACCACCAACACCACCAATGCCACCATCATCTGAGTAGATCAATGTTAATAGATGCTCGATAGAACCAGAAACTTTTTCGAGATTGCTATCTCCCGAAGATATGAACTCATTATTTCTCGACATCAATTTATGGGTCAAATAATCATAGTCAATCAAACGGAAACTAAGTAGTTTAACGTCAGATAATCGTATACAAAACCAAGCATGGTGGAAGCAATAGAAAATCTTATCAAAAATAGGGATTTACATCATTATCATATTGTTCGGGACAGAGAGTGTGCAATTACCACACATTCTTTCTTTCATTTTCCTCCTTTACCTGTCGTACAATCCAAATCATTTAAAGCAAACACTTTCATGTATGTCACTTTTCATCGGCAATCAAATTCGAGACAAAGAATAGATCGGCTTCATAAAATATTTCTGGCAGTCTTTTCGTGGAAAGAAGGGGGTGGGAACAGAATATCAAGTACTCTGATAAGGTTTTGTGTTCCAATTAAATCCATCAAGTTGCTATCTTCTGCCCACAGATTTGAATTTGCATTATTCATTTTCATGTCATTTGCTCCTTGATAACATGCTTATAATAGCAATCTGACCTGCCGAACGATAATTCAAAATTCTAGATATATATAGAGAAAATATTGAATTGTCCCCATTCTGATAAAAAAAATATCACCGTGTTGACTTAATGTCTACCTTATACCAACGCCTAAAATATACACAGGGAGCAAAAAAATATAGATATAGATAGAGAACAAAAAACATAATAATCTATAAAGAATATAATCCAAATAAACATTGCTTCCTTATGAAGCTTAACAGAAATCCTCTTCCATTAACAAAATCAGCATCCAAAATCTGCCTCGTTCTATTTCCCATTAGTACAGTATCTACTTTCCATATTGGCTTAAAGGTAGGAAAGTAGTTTTTTTTTGGGAAGGGAACGAAATACGAAATATGCTTGAAACTCTTTTGGTATTCGTGAACTCATACCTTTTATCAAATGTTTTGTAGTAGTAAACAGCTTACAAAACTCAATTCAAGTGATTGCCTTCTCTGACTGAACACCGAGTCCTTAGGTCAGTGATATTAATAGCGCAGCTTACATTACACAGCTACGTCAGACACACAGTAATGCTGATAGTGTGCCCAAAGACACCATGCTACACACATATACATATATACATACACATATACACACACAAATAAATAAATAAACTACATCATGATACACACACACATTCACAAACGTGCCCACTCACGCACACAAAACACACACACATACGCACACACATTCACATCAACTCCTACACACCCTAACGAATGGTCAATTTGAAATCAAATTGGACTGGTTGATAAGGTTTACCTATTAAGTATCATCAAAACGGATTTTTTTCTTTTTAGGCAGCCGCCGAAAAAAAACAATGACCAACAAACCAACAAACCAAACAACGTCTCTTATAGTCAATCTCTCTCTTTATCACCATCATCATCATCATTACCACCACCACCACCACCACCACCACCACCACCATCCTCACCACCATCCTCACCATCATCATCATCATCATCATCATCATCACCATCATCATCACCATCATCATCACCACCATCATCATCACCACCACCATCATCATCATGGTAGGTTGAAATTATTGATACTCCTTTTCATAACATCGAATCCTTGTAATATCAGACTCCATCCTTCAAAAGTGGTATCTTACCTTTAAATATCGTCTGCATTCAGGGGTCATTCTCTTTCGAATCGCGACGGACAATTTGAATACCATTTAAGGGGGCGAATAGAGTCGAATCCGGGTGTGGTTGCGCCGCGCAAAGTACGAAGCGCTGTCCGAAGATTACCTCCTAAGTATGGAGATAACGTTCCCGCACTTTGCTAGGATCAAAGATATTTCGTAAAGCTTTAAGGGATATTCCAAATCAGATCTCCTTTCTCAACGGCGCCAAAATGCACACGCAGAACGAGATCGTCTCTAATGTGAGGATCTTGATACGCGAAGATTTTTTTCTTGTGGTCTAAGACTTCGCAATTATACGAGAATGGCCAATATTCCTTTTAAATAGCACCTTAAAACGACTATTATATTTCGAAAACGTCATCATCATTTATAAATGAATATCAAACTTTCATTTTTTTTATGACTAAACCACTAATTTATTTAAGAAATCGTGGCATTGCACAAATACAGTTATTTAGGTTTTTATCTTCAAGAAGATTTCCCGTATCATTTTCACTATAGTTGTGTTCAAATCACGAAATGAGTGTTCAATATGTTGGTAAACTCTGATCCACCCACTGGCATTTTGTTTTATATTAAGCATTGAATTCATTTAAAACTGCAATCAAAACGGTAATTTCTATTTTCATTCAGTTACATGCGGTTTATTTTGATGAGTACGTGCAGATAATGTAAAAATGCAAAATAAAGCAAATAAATACATATTATATCATTACAATATTGGTAATAATAATAATAGATGCTATTTGTAATGCGCCGAATCCATACTTTGGTATTTTGATCCTTGGTAATTCATTAGTAACGATCGATATTAGTTCGTTATACACCACCCAATCCATGATAAGATCATAAGATGGACCTGGACTGTAAAGGGAGGGGGGTGGGGGTAGTGTATTAATGATACTGTTTCACGAAGGGTAACTTCACTATAAGCGCATTGACTCTACGTTTTGAAAAAAAAATCAAAAGGGACTGCGGCC
Source organism: Temnopleurus reevesii (assembly GCA_036244855.1). Classification (NCBI taxonomy): domain Eukaryota; kingdom Metazoa; phylum Echinodermata; class Echinoidea; order Temnopleuroida; family Temnopleuridae; genus Temnopleurus; species Temnopleurus reevesii. Next base: position 42,843 of record BQKZ01003921.1, read on the forward strand.
CTCATGCGCCACGATTGGGGGCGGCCACCTGGATCCGCCTCCATCCACTAAACTGCACTTAAAACAAAACAAGTTCAATTTATTCACAATCACCGGTGAATTATGACAAGCGCTTGACCCAATCCCTCTCGAAATAGGCAAACTCTTACTCGACTATACTCGTCTAATGCCCTGGTCACATAGGGCCCCGAAAGCAACACGATTCAACAAGACTCTTTGTTCGGAGGCAGTTAACTGTGAAGCAACAAAGAGTCGTGTTGAATAGTGTTGCTTCCGGGGTCCTATGTGACCGGAGAATTAAACTGCTTATCAGATTGAAAGATATATACTTAATCTTTCATTCGACATGTTCGCGTTTCGCGCCATCGAAATGTCCATTAATTCGTGTTGCGGGTTGAATAATTCATGTTGATTGCGTGTTCGGAGATGCGCAAAATCTCCCCAGGGGAAACCTCTGGGGGTCTATTGCTGCTAACATGAGATAATCAGCCTCATATACCTCTGATATACCTGAGTCGGAGACTTTGACCCCGTTCAGATGTACGGCGTTAAACCACTTTAACGGAAACCAGTTTAGCAGAAACTAGTTTAACGGCAGGTTCGAACGGGACGAAAGTGGACGAAAGTGGACTTCCAAACTGGTTTGGAAGTCCACTTCGCGAGGTAGATTTTCGTGACCAGGGACCAGTTCGGCCGTTAGCTTGAATGCTAAAGACTCATCAAGCGGACTTGGGTTGTAAATTTACCCTGAATATTCCCAGCATCTACAAGCCAGGGAATTTTGAACCCAGCTGATTGTCCGTCATCATAACAATAGAGTCACTTTGCGTGAAGTAGAATTGAACCGGAATTGATATATGCAGTTTCCGGGTCTGTAATCTGAACGGACCGGGCCATGACTATGATCATTGAAATATTCATAACTTTCTTGATTATTGTCCGATTTGCTTCAAACTTTTTTTTCTATTTTTTCGTCTGATTTGTTTTAATCAAAGTTAGATTTTTGTGGCCCATATACCCACTATTTAATGTTCAAGATCCTGATTTCATGTTGAACAAAATTAGATTTGTAGATGTTAATTATGGTCCTTGTGAGTATGTGAATAAATATATATGTCTGTTTTCGCATGTGTAATGTGTGTGTTTCAGCACTGCTACAACGTTTCGGGACTTTTTTTTCCGACCGTCGCCCCCATTTCCGAATCCTTGGTACGCATAATATAATGACACTCGATTTATAGACGGTTGGATGATGGGCATTTTGATTATAATCATCAAAAATATCATATCTAGGGGCATGTAAAAACATAAGGCTTTCTTGTAATTCGCTCTGCTAATCTCATCTACACCCACTCTCCCCCTGTCGCCTCGCCGCTCACTCCGCATCAGATTACATTACCCGCTCGCTCTAGCAAAACCCTAGGAATGAAATCCCCCACAACTGCTCGAAATAATTCCAAGAGATACCAATAAACGCAATATTTAGATGAGAGTAGAATAACTATTTTGATGAGGAACAACGCGCAGGGGAAAATATTATTTTATTCCGAGGGAATATTATTTTGTTCGTGCTCGGTTCAAAATATGGATCAGCGAGGCGTGAAAACATATCGCATTGCAACGTTTTGTAACACGGTGGTATCATGCCGAGACGCCTGCAGACCAGTACAAATGAATTATGTAGAAGTGACGAGAGACCGGACCCGTTCAGATATAATAATAATAATAGTAATAATACACATCTTTTATACAGCGCTTATCAACTCTTCATTAGAATTCTCTAAGCGCTCTACAATTGCAGCATTATTACCCTGGCTTTAGCCCGGCAGCCACTTTATTAGCGCACTTGGCATTTCAAGGAAAAAATTCCTACCAGGTACCCATTCACCTCACCTGGGTTGAGTGCAGGAGTCTGTGAGTCTGAACGGGACAAGTGGTAACGAGTGTGGACTTTTAATCTGGTTTGGAAATCCACTTCACGAGGTAGATTTTTAGTGACCAGGAACCAGTTCAGCTGGTAGTCTGAACGCTCGAGATTTGTAAAGCGGCATTAATTAAGTGGTTTAACTTTCAGGTGACATTCAAGCGCTAGCGATAGTTATACGTGTAGTCAATGGGAGAATGCAGCGAGGTTCGAGGGAATTAAGAACACCACGAGCTGTTTATCGATCGTCGTAGCAACAAAACCACTTTGCGCGAAGTGGACTTCAAATCCACTGCGCGGGACTCCAGTTTGAACGGCACACAACTGACATTCCGAACCGGCTCTTGAAACTAGCTTAGTGGAAGCCTCTATTAAAAGTTAGGTCTGAACGGCAAGGGTGGAAGGAAAGGGCAGAAGGGTAGATAGATTAATACAGAGAGAGAGAGAGAGAGAGAGAGAGAGAGAGAGAGAGAGAGGGAGGGGGGGGGGGGGGGGGGGGGGGGGGATGGGGAGAGGGGAAATTTACACGCAGGGTGTTCGGGGCTAACAAAATCACGACTTCTAGCATTTTAATCGCCTTGCGAGTTCTTTCGCATTTGAAATCAACATGAGCCATTTTTCCTTTTTTGTTTATATAATATCTACTGATTTTACGAACAGCCCTAAACCTTCATTCAATATACATTGCATAGACTAGACACTTTTGAAGAAAAAAATCCTCTAATTTACCAGCGATTTTCTAAAAAGTGTTATTCAATCGAGACTTAGGCTGGTTGGTAAAATCTGTTACGGTATATTATTCTGCAATTTGTGGTGAACATGTCACTGAAATTTTGCAATTTGTGGTGAACATTATCGTAACTTCGCAATTTCGAGGAAAGTTGCTGATGTTTCAATTAATAACTTTGACGGGACATTCTCTCGTTTCCTGTCGCCCCTTTTAACCGGCAAATCCCGGCGTCGCCTCGGGCTGGCCACGGGGGAGAGCTCGCCGGGGGTTTGGTGTTCGTCGTCATGGAACGATTACCAGGGCGGTGTTTCACCAGTACCAGTACCAGTTCTTGGGCCGAATGATCGAGAATCTCATGCATATTAAACTGGTTAACGTACACCAGTCTTTCTTAAAGTCGTACCTTACTCTAAGAACGACTTGGTGAAACACGGCCCAGCTCCCTCGGATCGCAGGATATTTGAAGCCTCGGCGACCGGGCCGTCGGGACCGGAGAACGTCCGGGGAAAGGTCGGACACAGTCTCTCTGCAGGATTTGACTGGCGTTTGACAATTAATGTCGACTCCCGAGAGAGGATTGCGTTATTGCGGTGATATCTGAGTCGTGTTGTAGGGGTGTATGTATAGAGGAGGAGGGGAGAAGGAAAGAGAGAGAGAGAGAGAGAGAGAGAGAGAGGGTGGGAGGGATATAGATAAATAGAGAGAATGAGAGGGGCGGGGAAAGAAATGAAAATGAGGAGGACAAGGAGAAGAAAGAGAAAAGCAATAAAGAAAAGATGTATTGAAGTAAAAAGCAGAAGATATGATGGAGAAAAATGAGTAGAAAGAAAAAAAGAAGTATGTGTTTGTGTGTGTAAGTGTGTGCCCGTGTATGTATGTATGTATGTATGTATGTATGTATGTGTGTGTGTGTGTGTGAGAGAGAGAGAGAGAGAGAGAGAGAGAGAGAGATAAGGAATACGGAAAGATGGAGGGAAACGAAGATAAGAAAGAAGCAGAAGAAGAAGGATAAAATGAGGAAAAAGAAACGAAGCCAAATTGGTCCAAGAGATTGATAACGAGAAAAAGGCTAGAAAAAAAGGAGAGAGATCGCGAAGAAGATGAAGAAAAAGAAAAAGAAAATGAAGAAGAAGAAGAAGAAGAAAATGTGAAGAAAATGCAGTCAAATAATACAAGAGAAAGAAGGAACCAAAACAAAGAAGAGCAAAGGGAAATGAAGATGATTGACTGCAAATAGGAAGGATCAGAAAAAGAAAAGAAAAACTACAAAAAATGGTCAAAAGGTATAGAAGTATACAAGAAAAAAAATAAGAAGAGGTAGATCGAGTATAGCGAGCATGAGAAAAGGAGGAAAACAAATATGACGAATATTTGGCAATAACTATGATACCACGCATATAACTGTATAATCATTATCGTCATAAATGCAAATATAATGACTTAATTTCATGTACAGTAGTCTCATATCTAAATTCACCCTATTCATCATAATTGTACAACGTAATGAACAAGGCACCACAAGCCAAACTCTCCTTCATCCGATCAAATGTCATGCCATCAAAATGTAATTCTGATGATCAGGGGGAGTAGTCACAAAGATTAAACATTATTATTTTACAGAATTATATAGATTGATGATGGGCTTTATTAATCATTTTTTTTTCTATACATCTTGAATTTAATATAGATGAGGCCTCAGACATGCATGTATTTTAGCATTTTGCACCATGCGAATATGATAGATGGAACTATTGAAATATGACATGTAAACATTTACCTATATAAATCAGGAAAGTTGTGCTTGAATCGATTGTTAGTATTTCTCATCAAATATTGTGAAAATTTGTGGAAATTAAATCATTCATGCATACAAAAGTTTCCCACCTCTGTTTCCTTTTAATAACAGCCAAGGTTGACTCAACTTGGACTAATTTGAACAGCAACAATTCTAACATAAAAAAAATAAGGATGACTGAAGTTGGTTAGGGAATACGGAAATTGAACTTATTAAAATGTTCTTGTAAATCATTCTTCGCTCGATATTCTTTCATATTGTACATGTAACTTCATATTTTCTCAATTTTCTCGAAATTTACGGGGTTCTTTTTACTCTCGGACAATATATGTTGTGAAACATTGCTTAATACATTCATATTGTACATGGAATTTCACATGTTCTCAGTTTTCTAAAAAAAAATAACATTATTTTCTTTATGTTGAGGAAATTGCTTCAAAGACATATACTTGTCCAAAGGTCATAACAAATGTATCTTTTGAGAAAATTGAAGAAAAAAGTGAAAGTTCATGTACAGTATGAATGGAGATCCGATTTTATCAAGATTAGTGTTGCTGATTTGCAGAGCGTATTGATAGCGATGTACGAGAAAATTAGAATCATTGTACGCGCTTGGTCTGTATAAAATAGAACAATAACATCAATAATGGTTTAGATCCATCTTGATGATTTTGGATTTTTGTGTTTTTTGATGCATTTTTTTCATAATGGTTGACAAATTCCTCAGAAAAAACATTTTTTTTTGGTCTTGATCCAGGAAATAATCATACGAATTCTATAAATGGTCTCATGTCATTAATCACCCACGCGTGCGGTATTTTTCATGATGTTGAACTCATTATTTTAGTCAATGTGGGCTGAGCTGAAATTAATCAGGCCTATGGCCATCGTGTCGGCTTATTATTACACAGAAATAAGGGGAAATTAGTCTGCAGATTATAGAGATTTCTATTTCAGCCAAATTACGTTCTTGGCAGTGTTCTTTCGTGCAAACACACATGATTTCATTATGGTCATCAGATGTCATTGTGTTGTACGTATTCCTATCTAATCTTGTATCCAATAGTATCCGATTCGATATATCAATTCGGAAAGAATTTAAGCAATATATGTCTGTATGTGTAAGCAATATCATAAAACCTATTCTTAATGTGATTTCATGCTTTACTTCGCAACAAAACCCGTTAGAAGAGGATTTTCTTATCAAATTAGCGATGTTATATTTCAGGTTGGCCCGAAATTATTAGTTCATGAAAGATTTTGGAATGAGCATCAATATCTTTTCTACGCAAAATATCAATTAAAAGAGAGAATGTTCGCATTTTCATCTCACCATCAAAGCATCTGTAATTTCCAATTTTCACTGTATAGAAATCATGTCCCTACTCCTAGGAATGTCTCACATGGTTTATATTAACAGAATGGATTAATATTTCTCCTAGAACCCATGAATTCAAAACACATTTTATTTTGTCTTTGAAAGCATCAAATGATAAATCCTTGAATTAACGATTAATTGAAAAAGTAGGCGTAAATAGTGAACAAATCAAATGAAAAGTGCCATAAAATCATCATCTTCTCCAAGTGCCTGTGCGTTAATAAAGTGGCTGTTAACGCGCGTATATATCACTCCCATCTTCGTGTTCCGATCTCATTCACGACAACCAATTTAGATTCTCACTCTCCGCTCATCGTTCGACAAGACAAGACGATTCTCTCGCTCACACACGCTTACCAACCCAACCGTGCTACACCACCAAGGATATATCTCCCGTAGATTGCAATAAAGCGACCCGTCTTCTTATTCAAACCCTGTGGGTTGGGGTCCGGTGGTTTTGGGGCTCACTGGAGCGGGTCCGTCCAATATGACGCCATAGAGGGAAGAAGGAAAAACAAGACAAGATTATGAACATACTGTGAATCAAGAGATTTGATCAACCTTTTAATTTACAATTGTCTGTACATTATTTTGAATGCTGATTGTGTGAGCATTTTTATTCTAGTTTGGTGGTCGGAACTTTTGCGGAATATTCAGTCTTTTTTTCGTCACTTGGAGGAACAAACTTGTCTTTTTAAGTGTGGATAATACTTCAATTCAATCGGTAACAGCTGGTAAGTGCATTATTACTTTTGTTGCTTCGATAATTCTCTATCACTCCATTTTCAACCGCTTCCTAAATGCACATAGCGGCCAACTCACCTCAGAAAACCAACAATATTCAACCCATTGTTTACTGGAACCAGGTATCCCTTATACAAACTCGTTGACAATGTCAGTATAAAGTATTCAATAGGTTAAGAATTCATTTTCGTTACAAGTTTCATTTATTTATTAGAATATGGCACACCTAAAATTCTGCTCTACTTCTACTTTATACTACAATGATGGAAAAGCCTGAAATTTGCTACCACAATGAATTGTAGTCTTAAATTTCACCAAGCAAGGTCGTTAAAAATCAGTGTTTGTTCTCCTGTTGCATGTGTACATTTATATTTGTACGATATTATGCAAACTGTAAAATGATAGTTTACCATATACTTGAGTGCCATTAAATCTCATTTTCTCATCGCTCATTCTGTCAAAGATATGAGGGTTTCTCTGAATCTAAAACATATTCCCGGATCAGATTTGCTTCTGATTATATGAATTTGTTATTTTCCATTAACACATTTATAAATGCACACATTACATTGTGATGTCGATTTATAGAATAAAATGTTAAACGTTTCATGTTTCTTCTTTTTATCGGAAAAGTCAACAAAATGTTGGTATTTCCGCTGGAGTATATAATTCCTTTATCAATTCTACATGCAATTTGAGAAGAATCATGGTTAATCCTTGACATAAATTTTACATTAATTCATCTTTTTTTTTTTTAAATCTTTGTACAAAGTGAATGAGGAGATGTCCAACATGACATCACAGATTCCGTCTATGTTGCCGATGGCACGGATCCCAATCAGCGGCAGTGATCGTCATATCTATGTGAATAATGTTGAATCTCTCTAAATAACCCTAAAACAGAGAGGAAATTTATAACTTTTGAACAGATTGTCCGATTTCGCTGACATTTTCACAGTTTGTTTATTCTATTTTTCTTCATAAGAATAAGAACATGACAATTCCAAACGTTGGATCCCTTTTAAAAAAGAGTTATTTTCGTTCAAGTGAAATCTGCCTTTTGGAATATGATAAATATGTTTACTTTTGAAATGCAAATAATGACACATTTCCTCCAATCTAATTCTGCCTCATAAATGTTGCATTATGAATGCGTCTACTTTCAAATGCGTCTATCTTCAAACTTACGCTAAACAGACATAAATAAAAATAATTGTATATCGTCGAATGATTTATAAAATGCACCTTACCATAAGGCCGACTATTTCTGGGTGTTTTATACAAAAATTCTGAGAAATATTAAACAGTACACAACAATTTGTAAGTTTTATGGATATGCAATACACAATCATGATAGGTTCTGCAGATTAATGGCAAATTATGAAAAATTATTATAAAAAAAGAATTAACTAAACAATGAAAAAGGCAGAAAAGGTATGCAAAACGATTAAAGATGATAGTTACAGCAAAATGTCCAGACTTATATGGGGTGAAGCATTTATATTTCAATTTATTGTGTTTATATAATTTGCGTAAAGGATGAACTAAATTCAAATCGGCGTATAGATAAATGGCAAGAAGATAAGAGCTAACTCTATCACATGTACGAAAGCACAAACTTACAACAAATTATTCAAGTAAAGCTTTGGAAGCAAAAACTAAAGACATCAAAACAATGTCAGCTAAAATTGCAGGCGCGAAGCTGAAGGACTATGGAAGCAGTTTTATGTACAAATCAAATTCAACATACATGTATGGGAATAATTATTTCTACTTTTACCACACTAACCAATACCACATGTTCAAATATCCCAGGCCTTGGTATGCGGGTCTATTCATTTTGATAAAATATAAACGTATTCTGTGTAATCACTGCAAATCTGATACATGCAGAATCTACAGAAATGAATGAGTATTATTTACACGCTTTATGATTGGCAAACCTAACAATGGGGCAACACGGGTGTACAAAGGAATTCGAGAAAAAACAAACATCATGCCAATTTTAGCATAAATATGATAAGGTTTCATCGTGAAAATAGTCATATGATGCTCGACATTATACATACGGAAATACGCATTCGATGAAGATATAATGATTTGTAATCTTTGCGATGATTGTATAAAATATGTATTACGAATTCTATCAACCAGTAAAATCCAATCCACAATCGCCTAAATTATACACCACCTACGGAAGTAGTTACACTCCTATGCCTTGTTCAGCCCGACACCAGACCGACTGATATGTTCCCATTATATAGAGTGTAATATTTTTGGTCTATCAGCAGTCGGTTTAATGAAGATAACGTTGGTTTGACTTTGGCTATAAAACTAATCAGGTAATGCAGTCGGTATAGAGTTTTTGCTTCGTCGATGTAAAATGCATCATGGTAAAAGCGCTATCAATCATCCGATTTTTTACACGTAACATGCATAAATTTCATTGTATATGTAAAGCATAAAGTGAAAAAATGGTGGAAACCTTTGCAAAAAAGATGCAATCTGCTGAGCGTATTCATCAAAAGGTGCAATATTGCGCCCGTTTGATATACACGATCGGCAAAGTGGTACATAAGGGGTGCAAACTGCCCACAAACGTGCAGCACTGTAATTTTCGACAGCCTCAAGGGGTAATGTGTTGTGTTATGGAGTCATTGTTTAATATGTTTTAAAGTCGCCATCGTTTAGGTTTGGGAGCGAGAGTCAAGCAATCCCACATTCTCTCAGGTGTAGGTTCGAATCCTAGAATGGAAAATCATACCATTCGTGGTTCGATCACTCACTAAAAAGAGTGGAATATACCGGTCTATGGACCCACAAAGAGTTGCTTCCAGTGTTGCATTAGTCTATTTAAAACCTTTATTTAGTATACATACCACCTCTATATAATATACACTCTTAAGTCGTCAGAGTCGATCTTGCAAGGAATTTGAGTCGAAATTTCAAGACATGATATGAAAACTGACCCAATTCGAGTCAGACTAGGATGGAGTGGATTGAAGTTAGAATGATACTTTTAATGAGGGTATTGCCTAGAACAATATTTCTGCAATAGTGCTTGCGAAACAGCTAACTGCATAATTACGATCTACCAAGTTAATATGCACAAACGAGCATAAGAATAAGTGCGAAAATGAAACCTCAAATGTCACATAGGCATTTTTACACGCTCCTAAAGAGATGATCTTAGATTTAGAGAGTGAGAATTTGTTATTTTGATGTATTTCATTATTTTCAATTTTTTTGTCATTTGGAATTTCATTCCAATCAAGCTTTATCTCCTGGCGAACAAGAGTTAATGTATTGTCTTTAAGCTTTGACATGTATCTTTCACTATCCAATTTGGACTCGTACACCAAACCTTCCAAAACTGAATTGAGTCGCGTGTTGTGTTATTCGTATGGACACTGATTAACACGTGTGGCTGATAGATCTCACACTATGGGCACCATAAACACCTGTAAAATGGGCCCCACAAGGGCTCCATACCTCTATAGGCTTCCTTAACTTTTAACGGTTCCAAATAACCTCAAACATCCACTCTGGATTGTTTTTTACGATTCTTCATAGAACTGCCCCACGTATCTGGAATTCTCTACCCCTCACAATTAAGAATAGTCAAACACTCTCTTCATTTAAGAAGTGTCTCAAAACACGCCCCGCGTATCTGGAATTCTCTACAACTCACAATTAAGAATAGTCAAACACTCTCTTCATTTAAGAAGTGTCTCAAAACACACCTTTTCTTGTAATCATCTGCTTCATTGATATGTTAACTTACTTGTTTTATTTGTCCCATGCATTTCACCCTTCTGCTCACAGTGCATACAATTTGAACCTTCAAACGTGTAAGGCCCAGGTCACATAGAGTCCCGGAAACAACACGATTCAACACGGCTCTTTGGTAATTCACAATTAAATGCCTCAGAATAAAGAGTAGTGTTGAATCGTGTTTCTTCCAGGGCCCTATGTGACCGGGGCTTAATTACGGTCAGTCGCAGATTGACTCCTCCGTCCATGTCAGCTAGTAGTAATATTGACTGGAGCAACTCCCCGGGGAAATAAAATAGGAGGGTAAAATGATAGGTCAGGCATGTAGTCAAAATGAACGTGTGATATAGGGAAGGAAGAGGTGGATGTGAGGTGCAAATAGCATGAGACTTGAGGAGTCGGATTGCGATTTACAAAAGGAAAAAAAATCGCGCTTAGGAGCTGAAATACGATGTTTTATACATCCGAAATCAAATTGAATACAGCATAAAAAAAGTGATATCGACAACATGTACAACGTGTTGAATTTTCATTTTTAACGACGTATTTTCTTAAAATTTTCATACAATAATGATAACAGTACGGATAGACGAACTGATGCCTTTTGGTTGAATTTGTCTCTCATGCTTATCATTTGTCCCAAAATCACCCCAATATGAAAGGAACTGGAAAATAACTTTATATTTTTTTCTTAAAATGTCAAAATGCGTCATCTCTTTTTCTGCTCATGTAGCGAAATGAGGCGTTCGTATGTGGTAAGCTCTTTTCCTCAAACAATGGCTTACCACCCTTCCGGTGGGCGCAATTTATCGCATACGTCCATACAAATGTGTAAAGCAGTCAACCCCCAAAGATGAATGATGTATTCTACTTTAAACCATAGAGATCTCTATCTTTAAACAAAGAACGACAAATTAATGTTAGCATGGCAGCTGTCTACATTCGACTTACTAAACATTACATTGTTGACCGTTCTATCAGCAGACACTGCATTTGATATATTTCTTTCCTACTGAAATGCGAAGTTTACCTTACGAAAGTAGTCTGTTTGAAAAATTGGCCGTTTAATAAGAAGAGGAGTACTTGCCTCCTCATTGAGATAACACACAGAGGAAAGGTGACGTTCTGAAACACCAATCAAGTCACATTTCTTCATTTAGCGGTCAATGGCCCGCAGCTAATGACGTTTCGATTAAAGATTCGCTCTGCTTACCACCACCAACAAAACAAATCTACTCATAATCTGCGACTCCTGGATGAAATGCGTACAGGTCGTTCTATGCAAATGTTACCTAGTCACGTCCAAGATGAGGAGGATATTGGTGATGTTAGATTTTATGCACACACCTTTTTTAAAATGTAATGTTCATTGGGAAAATATCTGTTCACCTGGCAGCGTTTTGATAATGAAAAATGCATTTAAACCCAACTATATGACACAAGTTATAAATTTGAGTTCCTTATTGGTTGAAAATTGAGGTAGTCAAATTTACTGACTTGAGTTCAAGGGCAACTTCTTATGCAATAGGCCCTGAACAGTGAGTTTGTTATATGATATTTTTGTATGCCGTTTCTTAACCGAGTTTTGGAATAACATCAAGACCCCGTTCAGATAGAGTTTTCAAACGCAACTTAAACTAAACTAGTTTTTAAAGCCGGTTCCATAGGCCAAATGTGTCCCCGTTCAGATTAGAAGCCCGCGAAGTGGATTTCAAGTCCACTTCACACAAAATAGCTCTGTTGCTGTGGAGATGGATTCAGTTGGATTTAAATACTCCGTGCGCGATCTCCCCAAGTGTATATTTCCCCATTCTTGAATACTTCCATGATTTCCCCATATTGACTACACGCAACTCTTATCGAGCGCCTCAACGTCACCTGAAGGTCAAACTACTTAAGACCGCTTTAAGCAGTTAAAGGGGAATTACACTCAAAAAATAAATCTACTTATTTCAAAAGGTATAATATGTATCTAATGATTGGACTATGTGATTCAATATATCAGTTTCGAATTTAGAGTTATATCACCATTCTCTGAGCCAAGTTATCGTCTGCTAGCATTCGCTGGGAGGCTGCCATTTTCTTTTTAGTACGAGAAAGTATTTTTCCCCCAAATCAAAACTTTCTTGATAGATTATGAAAGAATTCAACAATTGAGTAAAAATATGATATATATGTGGATATATATTTTCATTATTTAACACGGATCCAATGTTCCTTAAAATGTCATTTTTGTGCATTGAAATTTGTATTTTCTTGGCAAACATGACGTACAACATGGAGTAATGAAGTAGGACATGGTGTATGACATGAAGCTTCTTCATAACAAAACAATGAAAGAAAGGAATCTGTTTTATCGGTTGGCTATTTAAACCATTGTACATGACTTTCTATAGCGTTATACAATGAGATGAAGACCAGAACAAAAAGAAATATCTGCAGTACAAGTTGGCCTTTTAAAGTCATGCATTCGTGT
>BQKZ01003922.1:13778-35160 GCA_036244855.1 Temnopleurus reevesii
GGGGGGGGGGGGGGGGGGGTCAGGTTGAGGAGAGTCTGCGGGGCATGTTCTTATGGAAACCTTGATTATGATTATGACGGTTTCACTGCCAAGGTGTTCAAGGAAATCACTACCGTGCAGTTTCAGTTGTAGGGTTCATTCTGAGAGCAGAAACCTTATGATTTCAGAAAATACGACAGTGCAGAGCGAAGGCGAGTTGTTCAACTTCCCATGGCGATTTGTATTTGTCCAATAGGCGAGAAGGCTAATGGTAAATTAAAAAGAATGCCAAGGCGTCTTCTCTAGGACGAAAAGGCGACTTAGTAGAACTCGCCTAGGCACCTTGTCTAGGACAAGAATGCGGGAAGGCAACTTGTACAACCTCGCCTTGGCACCTTGGGTAGGACGAGAAAGCGAGTTGTGTAAACTCGCCTTGTTGTCTTGTAAAAGCCCCGGTCTCATAGGACCCCGGAAGCAACACGATTGTTGTCTTGTTAAGATGAGTACGCGTGAAGCCGACTTTTAAAATGCGAGAAGGTAACTTGTACTTATTCGCACGCGCCATAGGACTGCCGTAATTTATGAAGCCCCAAGTTTTCGGCTCTGAGTGTGAATTGTGAACCCTACACTAAAGATCTACGTTGTCATCGAATCAATTGATGTACTATGTTCAGGATTATTATCTATTTATAACATACTTTAATCGCTTCTAGTCCTGCTGCTTTTCAAAGGTTAGAGACGATCTTTTGTTGCTAAGAAATTTGCTGAAATCAGCTGTGCTTTTCAAATATTTGCGGAGTAATGAATTTGAAGGAAATAATAATGGGTGAAGGGAAAAGAATATTTAGATTATCATATATGTTTTTGACATTTTTTGATCGCTTAAAATCCATTATTACTATACAAAGGTCAACGACGATCTATTGTTGCTTTTTAATATTCCTACATCAACCGTACTTTGCAAATATTTGCAGAGGAATAAAAAAGAAGAAATAAAAACGGAAAAAATGGAAAAAAGCAGAAGAATGAAAAAAAAATTGCATGGCATTGGACTAATTTCAGTTTTGATCTCATAAGACATTCTTGTGTTACCGAAAGAGCGAAGATAAATGTATCGGGACGGGGGCGCCGGTTAAGCAGAAAGGGGCACCAATACACCAATATAAAATTAAAAAACGGGAGGTGCCAGTCTGCTCTGAAGAGGTACAAATTCTATCAAAAGGGCGAGGGCTTATTTTTCTAATAGGCCTTATACAGTATTTTCTTTATCTCTTTTTTTTTTGGGGGGGGGCGGGGGTTGGCGCCAAAACACATATTCTGTCTAATCCCCGTACTATACCCACCGGGGCACGCCACTCAAAGTTACAATGTTCGAATTTTATTTCAAGATATAGCTGAAGTTTGCAATTTCCGTACTCCGTGAAACCATAGACGGAGTGGTAGGTCTATGGTGAAACCATACACCAAAAGGGGTGATTATGTTCAATATTGCAAAACTAGGTTATTGACGTTTTTCTTTTCATAACTGTGAAAGTTACCATGGCAACCCGACGGGATTTGTGTTAAGCGACATCAATTTAGCGGACATCGATTTAACGAACATCGATTTAGCGAACATCTTTTTATAATTCAGACAGTTTTCTGCACAAATTATTAATGTCGATCTTCAACCTCAAATCGCAAATGATATATTCGAAAAAAATAGGGCTGGAATAATGTCCCTTCATCGGGGGGGGGGGGGGGGCATAAATTCTTGTAATATTAATCGAAAATATCATAGTTATCACAAACCAGCTATAATGAATGCATACTCCTACAGAAATAAATCAAATCACGGCGTTATATAGACTTTTTTAAACGAAAAGTATATAAGACGGAACAGTAACCGATTAATGTTCGAGCAGGAAAAGTGTTGCATTGACCTATATCTCTTTTTCATTTTTTTTTTGCTGTTTTTTGTTATCTATATTTGAGCACTATTTTCATCACTTTGAAGAAATGCTTGCCGATATTTAAAAAAAAAATGCCTGCTTTTTTGTCACTTTCCTCGTCAAAAGTTCGACAGAAATCATGGAAAACGGAAAAATCAATGAGAAATGCGTATAAAGGTCACTTTTTTTCCAAATCATGTAGAGTATCCAAATGTTGATGGTAGGTGCACACGAAACATATCGAGGTGAAAGTTCCCCGATTGGATTTCATGCTTAATTGCATAGCATACACGAGTTTGTGATGCACTAGACAATTATGCAAACGTGTTTTATAGTGTTTTACTATCTACCACAGATCCCTGTGAAGGAGACTATGATTTGCGCCACCCATTCTTGCGCATGGGATAATTCATTTTGTATTCCTTGATTATGATTTATTCTCTCTTTCTCAAATGATTTTCACCAGCAGCGACTGCAGAACCGGAGGTGGGGTGCTGTAGGCGGCATCCCCCCAACTTTCCAAAATTGATCTCGGGTAGTGTGATTAAAATAATATTTCACAGCCTATTATTTATCAAGACGTTCTGCGCTCCCTGTCTGGAAAAAGGAAAGAGTTGTTCGAATTCATTAAAATTCATGTGTATCGTTTTTTTCCAAACTCTAAAGGAAAATATCTAAAGTTTCAGCAACTGTATACTCAGCAGAAGTACTTACGAGGCGTTGTGACGCGCAGCACTAATATACGGAGGATTCAATATTAGGATTTTGAAAATCCTTCTGAAAGTTGAGCTTAAGATGTGAGCGAAAGGGGGTGGTGGGAGAGATTGACATTGCATGTTGTGGCAGAAAGATAAACAAAATGTGAAATTGAGAGACGAAGAACCAGACACATTCCCAAGTGCCAACATCAATTCGTGTCAGCGCATCGTATGCAGTATATTGCGAATCATTACCATAAATAAAATGTTCAAAATGTTTAATATTGTTCAAACACGATAAATTAAATTAAATCTAGAAGCAGCAAAAAAGGATAAACGGTGATTGCAAATACTACTGCGTGTCGGCGCATCTTGTGAACTGTCTTGCGAATCATAATCAGAAATAAAATGTTCAATAATAATGTAAAAAAAAAAAAAAAACGGTAAATAAAAAAAATGAGATTTAGGGCCAGAGAAAAAGATAAACATCAGGTGTAAACTAGTGTCAATGCATCATATAAGCTGTCTTGCGAATCAACACCATAAATAAAATGTTCAATAATGATATGAAATTGTTCAGAAACGATAAATAAAACTAATGAAATCTAGAAGCAGAAAAAAAAGATGAACACCGGGTGCAAATACTATTACGTGTAAGCGCATCTGGTAGACTGTCTTGCGAATCATTACCATAAATAGAATATTTAAAATGTTTTATATTGTTCAATGATAAATAAAATTTGAAATTTAGAAGCAGATTAACAGATCAACACCGTTTGCAAATACTCAAATGTGTCAGCTCATCGTGGGGATTGTATTGCAACTCATTACCATAAATTAATGTTCAAAATGTTCAATATTGTTCAATAACGACGAATACAATAGTGAAATCTAGATACAGATCATGCAGATTAACAGATCAACATCGGGTGCAAATACTATTACCATGATTACGTGCTAGCGCATCATTTGAGCTGTCTTACGAATTAGAAATAAAACGTTTAATGATAACGTAAAATAAAATGTTCGATAATAACATAAAATAAAATATTGTTAGAAAACGATAAATAAAAAAAATCAGGGAAAATGAAAAACACAGGGTGTAAACATTATTACGTGTCTGTGGATCGTGTATACAAATTGCGAATTATTCTCTTTAAACAAATGTTTAAAAATATATAAGCATAATGGTTTTCCTTTTTTAATACAAAAAGGATGGGATTTAGAAGCGAAGACATGGACAAATTGCAACGTGTCAGTGAATCTTAGAGCTATCTTGCGAACCATTCACGGGGAGAATATTTACTGATTCTTTGAAATATAATTTCAAAAGACACGCGTTTGAAGCGGAAAATGGAGTAAATGCAAACACTTAATATGCATGTCAGTGTTTTCTAAATGAACTGCCTCGCGAATCATTCCCATAAATCAAACGTTAACGATGTTTGTGAAATCATGAATGAAAAATGAAATGTAGAAGCAGGGGAATAGATAAAACTTCCAAGTGCAAACATGAATGCGTGTCGGTGCATCGTGTGAGCTGTCTTGTGAATCATTCCCATAATTTATGTTAGATGATGATGTAAACCCGACTAAAGCGGCAGTGACAGATGACCATGCTCTCATTAAACCAAAATGCAGAGTATCTTAATGAAGATTACTTAAAAACATCCATGAGTACAACGAACATACGAGAGCGAAGGCGCCAGAAGCATTTTTTTTTTTTGGGGGGGGGGGGGCGAAAGCGAGCAAAGATCCAACTTGATGAGAATTGATTGGGCGGCAAAAGAACCTCGAAGTCAGTGGGGGCGATAACGAGGGAAGCTCTAAAAATGGATGAAAATTGATTGGGCAGTTTGGGGAAGTAAGGAAAGGAGCAAAATTAATTTACTTAATTACGAGGGGGGGGGTACACCCTTCAGCTGTATTTCTCAGGGGATGTTCATATATCCTCTGCCCAGTCATATGTTGAATGCCTCTATTTATTAATCAGGGGAAGTTATTTTGATAATCGGACTCAATCGGGAGGGGTGGAGTGGGGGTGGGGGTATAAACCATAGTTAGTTGAAAAAGCTTTCCTAAACTAGCAGTGTTAAAGCCCAATATTGAAGAAGCCCGATTCAACACGATTACCCATCTGTGATCTGAGTTATGTGTCTCTCTTTAATCAGGGCAGTTAATCTGATAATCGGGACTCAACTACAGGGGGGGGGGGGAGGGGTCGAAAGCGAACTATAAACCATAGTAAATTGAAGAAAAAAAACTGAACTATAAAGCCCCAGTCACATACAACACGATGTAAACTATTTCCGTAAAGTTAAGTCGAACACCAATTCGATGGTGTTTTGTAATGCTATTCAAATCGGAACCGGCTTGTACGACCCATTGTCCTTTAACCATGTTAACCAACTTTATTTTTCAAAGTAGTTTAGATCGTGTTATACATTGGAGAAGCCCTATTCAATACTATTTCCAGGTTAGTTGAATCCTCTGTGATCTTTATGTGATCTTACTTCGTTCACAATGGTCCAGAATCGGTTAATCAGGTTGATCATGACTCAACTGGACAAAAGAGTGATGTTCAATCGTATTGAATCGGATCAGGGTAAAGCAATGAGATGTAATAAACTATTTGCTCACACAAAAATTGAACATTATATTGGCATTAAAAATCACTATTAAACAGTTGAATTTTGTGATTTAAATTTCGATACCTTTCTTATTCATTGTCCGATTTGCTTTATTATCCGTTCGTCTAATTAATAAATTATTTATTTCCTTTTTTTGGCTCAATCAACACGACATTTTTCTGGCCCAGACCCAGTCTTTAAGGAAATTTATAACAAGTTCAGACTTAAAAAGAAAAATTGAAAGAAACACGTTCTATAATGAATAAACTGGAGTTCATTAACCTTCTGAATTCCCTCAGTAAATCTCTTGGCAACACCAATAACATAAAATGAAGGAAAACATGACTCTCTAATCCCATGATGATCTGTTTTATATCCACAAATCTGCTTCGTCGTCGTCCGGTGGTTTGGCACGTACTGCGGCAGTCAAAATTGGAGCAATAAGGCAATTTTTTTTGTAAAAAAAAAAAACACTGTACAATAAAATTCACCCTCGTTCGTCGCGCCACCCACGTCATTAATATCACAACCAATTTATTAATCAATTTAGATTACTAGCATATCTAACTGTCGTATCTATAATAATCAGTGGAGCTTTGATGAGTATATGAAACATATTTTAAGAATTAGGTTTGAACAATAAATCCAATTTTCTTCTAGTGTTCAGAAGGTCGAATCAATAAATGCATCTTTATCCATGCATTTATCGACGAAACCAAAAGTGCTGGTAAAAAAGGAGGTTTATATATACAAACAGTAATTATCATAGATATATAATTCCATGGTAATATATAATAAACTCCTTGCAGAGTAATGCATGACCTACGTCATAAAACGTGACCAAACACCTCCAATTTGCATGAAAATCACTGTCAATATGAATCATTTCATGACTTTTTTTATGCATTTACCGATTTGCATTCATTTTTTGTTTACCGGTTTGCCCAATTTTTCTACTTTTAATAAAAGCAAGATATTTCTGACACAGACAAAGCCTTTAATGAGCCGGCCACAAATCAGGTTGAGTGGGGATTGATTGCGGCACGTAACATGATCCTCTTGTCGTTCATACGATCATGGATGTGGTTTACTTCTAACCATAAAATGACACGAGTGACGACATGTGAACATGGGTTCGTGCAGGAGAGCATGGTAAAAGCCCCGGTCACATAGGGCCCCGGAAGCAACACGATTCAACACGATTTAAAAAGACTCTTTGTTCGGAGGCAGTGAACTGTTAATTCACAAAGAGTCGTGTTGAATCGTGTTGCTTCCGGGCCTTTATGTGACCAGGCTTATAATACACGTTGTCGTGGTCCAGTTGATGGCACATTACACCGACTACTCAATACTAAAGAATCTTTGACAGGTTTGTCCAATTATCCCGTTTTAAATCAAAGTCACATACCCAGGCTTTAAGGAACCGGCAAACCCTTGTTGAATATGCCCTAAATCATGCACCATTCTATGAAGAGAGGAATTTATTGTTGATTGATTGCAGCACGTCACATGATCATCTTGTCATAAATGAAAACATGAATGTGGTTTCCTTCTATAACCAGAAAATGACACGAGTGACGACATGCAAACATGAATGCGTGCAGGAGAGCAGGTAAGATAAGGACAGTTGTCGTGGTCCAGTTGAGGACTCTGTGGCCGAATAGCACCTGTGTCTGCATTTTCACATTCCATCTGAACATAGAGGGATTACACAGAGTACTCAACCCTAAAGAATCTTTGACAGGTTTGTTCAATTAACCCGTTTTCAATCAAAGTCACAGACCCAGCCTTTAATGGACTGGCGAACTCTTGTTGACTATGCCACAAATCATGTATCCTTCTAAGAAGAGAGGAATTTATTGCTGATTGATTTCAGCACGTAACATGATCATCTCATCATTCAGAGAATCATGAATGTGGTTTCGTTCCGACCGTAAGAATAAACGAATGGTGACATGCGAACATGAATGCGTGAAGGAGAGCACGGTGAAATACGTTGTCGTGGTCCAGTTGAGGACTTTGTGACCTGATAGCACCTGCATCTACAAATCTGCCTTAGATTTGAACACACAGTGATTACACAGAGTACTCAACCCTACAAAATCTGCTATTCCCAATAAATATGTGAGAATCACAAATTCTTATCGAAAAGCGGGTTTGGTTGCTCTGATGTTCAGGGCAAAGGCAAATATGACGAGGGTCACATAGCCCTTAAGTTAACTGGACTGACGTTGTTGACGAATAAAGCAGGTTTCATCCGACTGGAAAGCAATGTTGCCATACTGCTTGACGGTTGACTGACGTGCATTTTCTTCAGGACATTATTAGCAATCAGTAGCAAACCTCATGGTCTCATTACCGCTGAAATTATGCTACCCTTTAGATACACCCGAAGACATCCAGAGGAAAATATAATTTGTTCTTACACAAAGGCCAAAAGACATAAGACTAATTCAGTGACGTCTTTCAGAGGCTCAACTAATTTTTTAAATTCTATTATACATTTTTTTTTCTGGGATGGGGGCATAATGATTTGTTTTTGCTTCCAAAACGACTATCTAGAGCAAATGGTGAATGACATTATGTGAAATTATGACTTGTGTTTGTGTCTTACTCCAGTTGAGTCCTCTGTGATCTGAGTTATGGGTCCCTCTCTATGTCATTGGGGTTTTTCCGTGTGGAAGCGTCGCGATGCGTCGTGATGTAGAGGACCCAACTCTCGTCTATCACTCTGAGGATCACGGTTCGGATCTCACCGATGGCTTTGATTTCTTTCAGCAAATAAGTACCACATTGTGCTGCACTCAACCCCCCCCCCCCCCGTAACATAAAGGTTTGCGATTAATCGCTTTTTTGATTTTGTGATCAATTGCAAACTTTAGTACACGATTTGCCATATATTAGCAAACCTTTATGTTACGGGGCCCAGGTCAAGTAAATGGGTACGCTACTGATAGGGTGAAATTCCTTGAATGCAGAGCTGAGAAGCAACACTTTGTTTTCAGTGCTATATAAATTGTATTATGTTTATAAACATTTATTCTTAAAACTTCCGGTTTGTGAAATCTAGCTCGTGGTGAATTGGTATTCTAACTTACTAGAGACGAGTCCTATATAAATCATCGCTAATGTATATGCAAAAACTGTGTATGTTGACACACGCTTCAAAAATTGATTTCACCCAATAACTATTAGCTAGAGACAAAGTAAATGAATGAAAGTGTAGATGCGCACGTAGGCTGAATAGCAAACACGAGCCGTGGAATGGTAAACAAAGAAGTCGTTTCCGCGTTGATGAAAGAGACGAGCCCACGACACACCCAACCCACACCGTTCAATACATAGCCTGGCACGTAAAACCTAGTCTGCAGGCACAGACCATTTGCTTTCGGTGTTGTATTTTGAACAGAGCATATATGCAATGCATGATACAGAATCTAAATTTACAAGCTACATTCCTTCAAGGCTTCATTGTGAAATAGTCTGATAAAATACATACTTGATAATGAACGAAGCACATTAAGGAAAACAGATGCACAGAGTATGTAACTGCAGACTACTAGAATCCCGTTTCAACTTCGCCGGAGAACAGCCGATGGGTCCTGTACAAGTACGATAAGGCATCACCGACTGTTCTCCGGTCAATTTTTTAAATGTAATTTCTTGTCTGTCCATGTATACACGCTATAAATTATCCGGGATAATGAGCACTTCGACCAAGTTGCAATAAATGGGTACCTGGTAAGAATATCTATTCCTTGAAATGCCATGAGCACTGGTATACGCCGGACTAAAGCCAGGGTAATAATAATGCAAAGTGCCTTGAGCACTCCGCAGAGTGGATAAATTGCATCTGTTTTTAGAGCGCATGAAGAGGAAAACGTAGGAAGTAGGACGAAGAGCAGCGGTCAGCACCTACATTTGAAACTGATAGTGTACAAACATTCCTTAAACTGGTCAGTCTCTGGTGAATTAATTGATCCAGGAGGTCAAGTTGACCGATGCCTCAAATTACTCCACAGAAGGTAGATAGTTGACCTACCGGAAGACAATATATCCCCCCCCCCCCCTCAAACACTGTCCAACAAATACTAGCAAATAGGCGGGTTTACTAATAGTAATAGCTGCAAATTCTATATACACAATGGTTGTTCTTGACCATCCGAAAGCTTGCCCCAAGGCTTTACTGACATAGCGACAAATGCTGTATGAAAAAAAGTGTATTCTAAATTATTGTAGTTATATGTAAACCGGTAGGAGGAATACCACGTTTCTACGTTCGTTGAAAAGAAGAGTGCATATATAAGAGTATTTAATAAAGCGACCTAAAGTGGTAAAGCCCCAGTGACATAGAACCCCGACTCAACACGATTCTTTGTTACTGCTTTCCTCGTTGAATCCTGGGAAAAGAGTCGTGTTGAGCCGTGTTGAATAGGGGCTTCTATGTGACAGGGGCTATAAGAAATCTCCGAAGATTGCGGTTCAAGCCTCAGACGCTAGGCGAAAGCCCCAGACATGATTTAATGCTCTCAGATCGATAAATAAAACCAATGTCTAGCTCTCAATAGTCGGGTTCACACTGAAGAGTCGAAACCTCAAGGTTTCAGAAACTATGACAGTCCTACGGAAGCTTACACGTGCAGCTCAAAGGCAAACCGCCAAGGTCCCCCGTTTTGGTCAAAACGGCGAGGAGGCGACTTGCAAAAACTTGTCTTGGAGCCTTGCTTGAGAACAGAATGCAAGAAAGCAACTTGTACTATAACTTGCGTTAGCGCCTTGTCTCAAATGGAAAGATGAGAAGGCGACTTGTATAAGCTCGCATTGGCGCTTTGTTTAAGTCGAAAAGGCGAGGAGGCACCTTGCAAAAACTCGCATGAGAGCCTTGTTTAGGATGAGAAAGCAAGAAGGTGAATTGTACAAACTTTCCCTCAGAATGCACGTATATCCGACTCAGAGTCGAAACCTCAAGGTTTCAGAAACTACAACAGTCCTGCGGAAGATTATAAGTGAAGTGCAAAGGCGAGTTGTTCAACTCGACAAGGCCCCTCGTTTTGGTCAAAAAGGCGAGGAGACAACTTGCAAAAACTCGGCTTGAAGCCTTGCTTCAGAAGATAATGCGAGAAAGCAACTTGTACTAACTTGCCTTGGCGCCTTTTTTCTGTCGAAAAGGCGAGCAAGTGGCTCTTTTTCAAATTCGTCTTGCATGGCGCTTTGTTGAAGTCAAGAAGACGAGGAGGCGAGTTGTATAAACTCGCCTTTTCGAGCTGCACGTAGGACTGTCGTAATTTCTGGAACCTCAAGGTTCTTAGTGTGAACCCGACTGTTGTCTGTCTGTCTCGCTCTATCTAGTTCACATCGGGTCAAGCCACCTGATCAAAGGACACATTCATGAATGATCATCGAAACATTTTATCGATTTCTTCACGCCGCTTGCTTTCATCTATCGATCGGCGTCTCCCGTCCGCTAATAATTTGGAACATTTCCTGGCAAGCTTTGTGGAATAATCGGGTGATTAGGACCAATTTACCAATCTGCCAATTTTACCAGTTTATATAATAATAACGATGGCTATATATATAGCGCACAGGTCCACGTTACGGCGCTATTAAACGGCGCTTCATTATTTACCATTCAAAAGGGGTGATGTTTTGGGGTAATTACTTTTATAAGCACATAAAGGCATAGCAATGAAATTACACGATGTTTGAATGCAGATGCTTATTGCATGAAACGGGCGAATGATCGACGGTATATATCAGAACATAAATGCATAGAAATGTAAATATTTTTATAACAAATGGTGCTATTACATGCAGAGTTGCCAACCGTTCAGTAATATACATGATGTAAAATATAAAATGTGACCAAAAGTGTGAGTACACGTGACAACAATGTAACCACACTCTAAGCAATTAACTTGTAATATGAGCCTTGAATTCATATGAAAATACATCCCATGAATGCATATTCGGAACGGTTTGCATCTCTGCAGATGCACGATTACATTTCCATACACTATATAGTTCAACAACCTTTCCTCAAAACTAAGCTGGCGCTGGATAAGCATTTTTATGTCAACCTTTTTTCTTGAAGACCAACTACATTTTCTTATTCCTCACGTACAGTATATTACATCGAAGGGAAGACAGATGTGCAATATTTGCGTTGTTGAAACATGCCATACTAGCAAGACGATGAACTTTGACATTACAAAACTAATCGGCCCAAATGTTTTGGTGTGACGTAAACTACGCCATGTATTAATACTGTCCTGTCTTTGCATTAATAACCAGTTTAACCTGGACTAACTTTGGTGGCTTGTGCTCTGCTTGTTGATCCGAGTCATGCCCTTCAACTAGAGTGTCAGTGCCTGCGGTTCGAATCCCATGACTGACGTTAATTTCCCTCAACAAGAAATTGTGCTGCATTCGACCAAATTAAGGTGAACGGGCATCTGGCGGGAATGTATAGCTGTTATAGCTAAAGACAGGGTAATAATACTACACTAATTGTAGATCTAGCGCAAGGAGACACATTGGCGCTGACATACGCTTTACAATCACTGTGTTGTTATTGTTATTATTATATAACTCTTATACTGAATTAATGACATTTATGTTATTTTCTTCGATGTATTATACTTTCTTTATCTTTACACCACGTTCCTTTGCATATCACAAAGTGGTAAACAACGTTTTGAAGAAATTCACAAGCGCAAAACATTTGAAACACCCACAGGCTTCCCACTGACTGCAAGTGAACATTGCAAATGCTCCCTTTTTTTTGTTTTTTTTTAATACTCCTTGTTCCCCATACGATATAGCCCGAGAGTTCATAATTTTGCCGAGTGTTGGTCGGGCAGTCGTATGTAAAGGAGGTTGTTCTGGCTCAGCAGAATAGGAAGATATACTTTTGAAGTGTCTAACTCCAAGAATGTGTCTTTGTTTGTAGACTGTCTTCAAGAGGGCATGCCGAGGGTGTGGCGATCACGTGACTTGGTGTCTATGCAATCAACATAGCATTGCTTCGACATCGTTGTCAAAAGCACTTGTGTCGATCCTTCATTCAGAAGCCATAATCAAACGTTTGCACTTTCATGCAGCATGTCGAGACGACTAACCGCCCCCCCCCCCCCTCCAAAACCTCCCCGCGGAAAAAACGCAGTCACTACATTCTGCACATTCTGAGATATATCATTGATCCCATTCGAACGTGGATATAATGCATTCATTCTGGGGTTTGCACATAAGGGGTGTTCGCACTCTGAATTCATAGTGATTGGGATTTCGATCCGACCATTGATGTTTACATTCAGCCAGCGCGGCGTTCGCACTGGAGAAGTGATTCAGATCACGATCGTGATTCGGAACCTAGAAGAACAGCGATTGCTGTATCCAAATGTTTTTGTTGTGATTTTTAAGTAAGATTATCACATGAAAGATGATGGTCTACTTACTATTTCTATGCAAAAAAGGGTAAATTTTGGTATAATGATAGGTACTTCGTTTTTTCTGATTGGGGGGGGGGGGGGGCAGATTTCGACCGACGTGATCGGAGTATTATTTTGGAGCCCCTTTAGATCGTCCAAAAGGATTTGAGTAATTTTTTCGAGCAAAGTACTTTTTATCATGAGCATCAGAAACACTTTCAGAGAGTCGAAAATTCATACTTCCCGAAAGACGTTTCAGAAATGGATCTGTCCATGGGGTTGGTTCAACTTTTCATGGGATGTCCATGTAACATAGTTATCCACTTTGTCACTTCACCCTGAAGATCAATGCAGATCTTCTCAAGCTTTGATCTATTGAATAAAATTTCCTTTTTTTTCTCAGTAATGCACATTTGAATTGGAAATCTTTTTTGGATTTGAAGATACAGGCATTCAAAAATATAGCTATGTTACATGGACTTCCTATTGCCTTTGCATGTAGAAGAAATTGTCAGGTGTCAAATTCATATATGCTATGGTCTTTAAGGGCTGCTACTAGGTGGGACACAGTCTTTGGGTAATGTCATTATTTTACAATATTTGCCTGGTTTGAATAAGGGATGGATTTAGGGGTTTTGGGATGTCACAAAAATAGACCCAACCCCATGGACAGACCCAAATAAAAAAAAAACGGTTATAAAATGGTGGATAAAAGCAAACTCATCATCGATTTCGTTTTACGAAGGACATTCTTGGCACTTTGCCAATGCAGCATTGCCGTTGTAACCTATACGTCTGACATCTGGGGATAAATTTAGACAATTGCATAAAAAAAATCAATATTCAGTTTTAGTACAGCGACACGTGGATATTTACGTCCAGTCCGAGTCGTAAATTCTGAATGGGAATGAATAAATGATCACA
Source organism: Temnopleurus reevesii (assembly GCA_036244855.1). Lineage (NCBI taxonomy): Eukaryota > Metazoa > Echinodermata > Echinoidea > Temnopleuroida > Temnopleuridae > Temnopleurus > Temnopleurus reevesii. The sequence goes on from BQKZ01003922.1 coordinate 27,371, forward strand.
TAGACATGATATATATACTAGGCTTCATGCACTGTCGACTACGGGCAGTCGTATGCTAAATCAATAGGACCGATATGGGAATGCTACTACTGAAAATAATAACGTACCCAATATTGTGTACACAGCATTTGAAAAACTGATATAGCCTACAAACTTGAAACATATACCCTGCATGGATGTGCTCCCCGAAGATACACTGCAAAGCTATATGGGGCTATCTGGTCTCAAGTGGGCGATTTATCTTCGGATTAAAATGTCTAGGGGTAAAGGTCCGGGGTAAATGTCCTTTATTATGCTAAAGGCTCTAGGTTGCAAGACGTCAATAGGTCCGAGAGTCTCACAGCCAGATCATTCATGAATTGAATGTATCGAGGACAAGGCCTTGGAAATTAAAAAAAAAAATATTTTCCCCATTTGTGCTGTGCTAAAACAATGTGCCCTGCAAAAAAACTGCCTTGTCCTGAAGATATTCAGGCTTCGGTAGCATTCCCTAATTGCATTGGTAGGTCTGATATTCTGGTGCGAGTTCATGAACATAAACCTATACGGTATGTCCAAAACTTTAACGTGAATCCATGACAAATATCTGGGAAGATGGTGTAGACCTTACTACGCAGGAGCACTGGCAAACTAGCATAGTCGAATTTTTCAGTCAATATATTGCACACATAATGCGAGCAAGGCACTTGGACATCATGATGGTAATTCAACTACTAGTCGTTTTCCAGCACCTAAACTTCGCCTTGAAGTTTAATAATTCTTCATCAATCGCTCGAATAAAAGTCATTGAGACCCAAAGGCTCTTTTCACAACATCCCGTCTTCCAGATGGTTTCATAAGGGGAAAAAATAGGTTGGCGATGTACCTCATACGGTCTTTTTTTTCTTCAGTTGATCTTTATCAAACTTGGCCCAGGTTGCTTGCTATTCCGGCCAATTGTTTCATATTATACAATAACCATAACGATTTCCTTTTCTTTCCTACGGATTACAGTATGGTTGAAACAGACGCTTGGGCTTCCTAATGGTGTTGGCAGATATGTGTGTATGAAAGGCACACAGTCTATGGCAAATTTTGCGCCCCCTAAGCAAGACAAAAATGGGACCTCGGCTCAAGTTTTGAGCCCTTCCCAACAATCTTATGTTGACGATGGCCTCTTGTATAGCGCCGGTCTCCGCCTCGGCTGGGCGCTCATGGCGCTCAAAAATAAAATACTCAGAATAAATGTCTCACAAATGTCTCATTTCAATGTGCCTAAAACAAACCTTGCACCCCTTCTCTCTCATCCCAACTCCTCGACTTATGGTGCAAACACACATATTTGAAGATGGGAAAGTTCCTACATCAGAGTACGGCAAGAGTCTTATTTTTCACTATCATGTCGATAGAAATCTTGAATGAACTTGAAAACAACCGAGAAGGTCACAGATTTCCAGTCACAACTACTACACGTGAGATTCAGTGCACATGCTCTAAATGCATTTCCTCAAGATATTAAAGTGTAATGGACTGAACATTTGTTCAAACAAATAAAACCCTGGATCATGAATGCAATGACCATTGAACATAACAAGGATGGGAAAATCAATAAAAAATCGACAACAAACCACTAGAACGACAAAATCGAGGAACAAGAAGAGTTCATAGGCACGATGAAATTGGCCATTGTGAAGTTGTTTGTTTTGATTTTGTTTTTGTTTTGAAAGAAATAAACATTTCACTTTGTCTGATAAAACAATAACAATGAAAAAGACGACTGTAAACGACCTCTCTCGTGTCCAAGTCATCTAGAAGCCGGGAAGCAACACGATTCAACAAGATTCTGGGTTTTTTCGGAGGCAGTCAACTGTTAACTGAACAAAGAGTCGTGTTGAATCGTGTTGCTTCTGGGGTCCTGTGTGACTGTAGCATAACTGAGAGATGCTTCGGAATATGTGCGATTTCGGTGCGACCCATGGCGACTACGTTATGACTATCTAGAGACTCGCTTATCCTATTATCGCTTCTTGCAGAGGCAAGAAGAGGACGAATCGATGCAGAAGATACTTTACTTCAGGTGATATTTGGGGAGACAAAAGACCGGCGCATGCATTTTGGGGAGAATCTTGTCTACTTTTCTTTAAAAAGGCAACCCCCCAAAATGATATTCTGTGTGCAAGGTAAAGAGAGGGTTCGTCAGTGTGTACCCGTAGATTACCAACGCAAGGAGCCCAGCATTAAAGGTGGAAATCAATACATTGAAAATTCCTAACTTTTTCACGGACCACCCGATTTTGCTATAATTTCAGTTTGTTCATCATATTTTCTTCATCACTGATATCTCATTAAAATCAGGGGGTTATTTCCCTTTAAGACCGGTCTACAAACAGATGACAAAGAGAACGATCTGGAGAACAGAAAACGATTGTTTCACGGTGGAGTGGATCCAAGTTTCACCTAGGAAAACTATTCGACAGTAACCATTTACACGTGATAGAAACATGTGACCAGACAACACATTAGCCCGACCATGACCTTAAAAAAGCAAAGATCGTATCAAAGAGCACATTATTAAGGTATTGAACTGCCCCACTTTCGGTGACCTTGGATCGTAATGTCTTGAAGATGTCGCAAGGTCCTAATGACTAACACAGCCCCTGTTCGCCACACGAAAGAGTCTCGGTCCCTTCATAGGGAATTCAAATTCAGTATGCACAGGAAGGAATGTGCTGTACGTGACGAGAGCAAAGCGTGAAATACTAATAATCATATTAATGATAATGATGATAATAATAATAGTAATAATAATACTAGTAATATTATTTATAAAAAAATCAAACTCAAAATATCTTTTATTTTCCCTATCAACAACAAAAATAAATCAATGCTGTACAGTCCAGCAACTTACAATTGTAATCAAATGGCGCAGACCCAGAAGCAGAGCTTGAGTTGGATGCGCCGACAAATATTAATAAATTATAATATAATATTACATGCAATTGATATCGCACACGTTTCCAGTCTACTGCGGAGTGCTCAAGGCATTATTATTACCCTGGCTGTAGCCAGACTCCCAATTCACCTCACCTGGGTCGAGTGCAGCACAATGTGGATGAATTTCTTGAGCATGAAATAATCTGACGCTATGGGTGGGATTTGTACCGCGACCCTCTCGTTGAAAAAGGAGAGTTAAAACCACTACACCACGACGCCTCCACAGTACTAATGAAAGAATATTAAATACATGTACTGGGGGGGGGGGGAGAGGAAGAACTAGTAAAGAAAGAAAATGTTCTAGCTACAAACTTGACTCTGCTTTGGTCTGACTAGTCACTCAGCCTCACACCAGAGGTCACATAAAAGGTCTCTAGTTTCGTAACAATCTGCAACGGAAGTTGTAAGCACCGGTACCAATGGGTCCCTCGTAAGACCTGAGTCAGGTTCGATAGGCACGATAGGAGACCAGTTGAGGACTCTGTGTTCTGATAGCACCAGCCTCTGAATATTCTCTTGCACTGAACACACAGGGATTGCATGACACTCAACCAACCACATAGGCGTGATCAGAGGAGTAAGAAATATCAGAGGGTTATGTAAGAATTGTGTGATTGAGTGCTATGCAGTCCCTGTGTGTACAGTGTACGAGAATATGCAGAGGTTGGTGCTATCAGAGCACAGAATCATCAACTGGACAAGCACGGTAGGAGACATAGCTCCAGGATAAGATAACATATACCGATAGCTTTCCACTGCCTAATACACACTAAGAATAATGGTGCAGAAATGTGCAATCTGCAGCATATCTCGAGAAGGTGCAATATCGCAAACTTTTGATGTACACACTCAGCAGAACATAGGTACAAAGGGGGTATCAAAACATGTACATGTATATCATAACGTGGCTGTCTTTGGAGACTAGTTTTCGAGGGATTGGGGCGATCAAGATGATCACATCGTGGGTATTTAATTTGATAATTCGCGGTTCTCCAGCAGACCGCAATGTCATAGCCTGTCACCATTAACTCATCCCAAATATCTGAGTAATCTAGGAGCAGACAACTACGATCCTCGTTCAATCTCGTTGAATTAATCGCTGTCGATTGCGGTTGTTAAAGCTCAAATCATGGAATTATCGCTTACATATCCATGCTCAAATGTAGTGTCAAGGATTTTTTTTATCATAATAAATAAATCTAACATTATGATTCGTGACCATAACTTTTTCATGAATCAATTCTTTGCAGACGACTCCATTTCTCGTTGAATTAATCGGTGACGAATACGGTTGTTAAAGCTCAAATGCAATTCGGTATTGATGGAAATTGTTTAACCATAACAAATAATCTTACAAAAATTATTCCATGAGTCAATTCTTTATGAAAATTGGGTCTTGAACATTAAAATGTAAAAAAATTAAGCGCCCTCCCCTGGCAAAATTACACTCCTTTCTCCTCCTTTCGTATATATTCATAACATAATGAGAAAAGCTGTAAAATCTATATAGTTATTCATTGTCTAGTTCTGGTCGGGGCATTTTTAAATCATGTGTGACGATGAATTCCTTGAATTTTCGCCGAATTAAGTGCAAAATAGTTCTCCATTTAAAAAAGAAGGGAGACCCAAAGTCGCGAATCATGAGGCTCCTGTGAGCATTTTACCATTTTAGCAGTATATACTAGTATTTGGACATCGAGTCAATTTTTTTTAAGTCTTCTTCACATTGACCCCAAACTGTACTTGAACTTTAAGTATTAATCCATAATGATGTGACAGATACCCTTCCCCAGGCACCCCAACTATATATCATGACGCCTTGCAATATCCGGAACTAAAATGCGCGAACCTTTGGGTGGGAGGAGGCGCTTTGGGGCTCGAGCCTCCGGGGCGCAAATAAATGCTGAATGGGTAGACAACTTTGAGCTGATAACCTTTATTTCTTTCTCTTTTCCTTTTCCTTTTCTTTTCTTTTATTTCTCTATTTCTTTTTTTTTCACACCTGCTGGGGAGGGGGCGGTTGGGGGGTTTGAGCCCCCCCCCCCCCCCCCTGTGTCAGACTCGGGGCAAAATTCTACTTAAAAGATTTCAGCTGGTTAACTTTTTTGGAAGGGCACGAAAAGTTGGTCAAGCGCCAAAGATGGATCACACGTGCGACTTCACAAATTCAAAATAATATCAAACACCTCTGAAATTATGAATGAAAGCCCCCATTTTTGTCTACTAAATTTGTTTAGCAGTATACTAATGTACTGCAACGGGTTTTAATCTATGCCGTATTCAGAATCTTCCATACCAGTATATTTTATCATTTCACTACCAGCAGAAATGAACGGCAGGAAACATTGCCATATGAAAGGCTAAACACCAATTAACAAGACTAATACATCGCAAATGGTAGTAAACATAAATAGACCAGTTTATTTCGACTTTAATGGATTCATAATCGTCGTAACCGCAGAATGCTTATTTTTATGATTGGTAACATTCTTTGATGTAATAACCGACGGGTATTTATCTCCTAGACGGTTGTGTACACTGCAATAATAGTGTCGATTTGACAATATACTAGAGTACGAAAACAAAAAGCCAATCCCCATGTTGTTAACTTATACCACATAATTTTGGTGTTAATATATACCACATTGGTGTTAATATATACCACATTGGTGTTAATACTCGGTGCTTACAGATGATGTGGTTTTATCAATGATTTCTATAGAAACATCGAATTATATAGATTTGACCACAAACACCGGTGTTTGTATTACTAGATTGTTTTATCTTCATGATTAAATCCAAGGCGATCGAAGCCATGCCCAACTATAGGGCCTCACTGCCCACCCNTGATAATTCGCGGTTCTCGAGCAGACCGCAATGTCATAGACTGTCATCATTAACTCATCTCACATATCTGAGTAATCTAGGAGCAGACAACTACGATCCTCGTTCAATCTCGTTGAATTAATCGCTGTCGATTGCGGTTGTTAAAGCTCAAATCATGGAATTATCACTTGTATATCCATGCTCAAATGTAGTTTCGTTGATTTTTTTTTTTATCATAATAAATAAATCTAACATTATGATTCGTAACCATAACTTTTTCATGAATCAATGTTTTGCAGACAACTACGTTCCTCCTTGAATCTCGTTTAATTAATCGATGGCGATTGCGGTTGTTAAAGCTCAAAATGTTGTTTTGTATTGCTGGAAAAATACAAATAAAATCTGACATAAATCTTGTAATCATGTTTAATCATAAGTATGTGCTCCAGTAACAGAGTCATCCCCATGAACAGGAGGTTCGATCCCCATGCAGTCAGGTCACACCATGGATAGTCCGACCTATAGAAGTGGGGCAATCTGCCTTCTTGCCATAGGCGCTCGGAATTTCAGTATGAAGGATAATAACTGGAAGAACAGCACTCAGCTGAAAATGGTTACCAGAGTATATACGAGATAGTATTATTATCGTGCTTCATGACGATAGAATTGTTATAAATCAGTTCTTTGTATGAAAAAAAAAATTGCAGCTTATACATTCTATTTTTTTTAATAATCGCCTTCTCTTGGCAACATTTACGCTCACTCACTTCTATATTTTTTGTTCGTACAATCTAAATTCTATAAGTCCATCATAAATTTATTGTCTAGATCAGGTCTAGATATAGTTGGTGGATTCCAACGTCTTACATGATGATGAATCCCTTATATTTTCTTCCAAATAAATGCATAATAATTCTACCTAAGAACAGGAAGGGGGTAAAAGATCGTGGATCATGTTGTTGATAACTTCACCAAAAATAATTTGTTTCCAATAAAATGCGTAGTACGGTATGAATTACCTCGTTTCTTAGATTTGGTCATTTGCCAAAATTCGAAAAAGAACGTCTTCTTCGCATTGACCAAAACCTGTACTTGGACTTTAAGTATTGATCCACAATGATCTGACAGATACCCTTCCCCAGGCACCCCAACTATATATCCTGACGCCTTGCAATATCCGGAACTAAAACGCGCGAACCTTCGGGCGGGAGGGGCAGGATAAGGGTGAGGGAAGCTTTAAGGTTCGAGCCTCCTGGGTTAGGGGTTGAGTAGCCAAATTTTAGTTTAAAATGGATGATGGGTGCAGATATTGCAGAGTGTGCGCCAAATTTCAGACTTTAACTTTAGTTTCGTTCGCAAAAATCTAAAACTTGAACTTTAACACTGTTTAAATATTGATCCATAATGATCTGAGAGGTCCCCTTCCCCAGGCACCCCCAATTCTATATCCTGACGCCTTGTAATATCCGGAACTAAAATGCGCGAACCTTTGGGTGGGGGGGGGGGGGGGGGGGGGGGGGGGAGGAAGAGAGAGATTGGAAACAGTTTTTAACTGATCTTGTCATCCTGTATAAATATGTTTGAATAATAATTTAAAAAATAAATTGAATTAAAATCATGTCATCCTTCAAATTCCAATTTTCTTAATATATAAAGAGCTATCAAAAAGTTTCTTAAATGCTAAAATCATCTTATTTTACCATCTTGTGTAAGAGTATGCTTAATTTAATGACAAGATAAAGTGCTTCATTGCAACCAGAGTGTACCCTTATGTAAAATGGCGCTAAAAACAAGACTTATAAAATCATCTTGTGTAAGATCCCTCCAATAACATGACAAGACAATTTGAATTATTTCAATCTTCAAATGAACAAGACCGTTGTTTTCCAACTACTCTACAACTGAAAAGCGCTTAATTGACTCCTTGTCTACATGTCTATTGCACTTTATTTGCAGAAGCCACAAGAGGATTATTAGTTGCTAGGCAACGC
>BQKZ01003922.1:39720-52220 GCA_036244855.1 Temnopleurus reevesii
TTTAGACCAGGGTTAACTTAAACCTCGCTATCGGAATACGGGCCAATGGGTTTTAAATGAAATAACACCATGACTTTTCCAGTTTAAGCACTATTGCTTTTCCGATCGATAAATTCCAACTGTCAATTTCGTTGGGGATGACCGATTGCTCGGTGTGGGGTAGCTGACCAAATCATTGAACTTTCCAAAAATAAAGACTAAACGGGATTTTTACGTAACCTGCAACGCTATATGCAAATTAGATTCGGCCCACAGCACAAGAATAAAACCGAAGCAAACGTTCCACTACTACCTAAGAAGAGAATAGCTTCAACAAGATAGGTATACCGTAAAACGTAAAACGTGTTGGGGAGTAAAAGGACTGTGTGCGTAATATTTCCATCTTGCAAGTATTATGGAAAGGCTTGCAGCCACTAGCCCCCCCCCCCCCCCCCCAAAAAAAAAAAAAAAATACACCATGAACATAATGGATGTAACTCTGATATTTTTTATCACAATATCAAATTAAGTAAACAAAATCAAAACACAACATTCGATTTTTACCTACCCCATCTGTGAAAATTGTAACCGCCATATTATCTTAGAAAGTTGGGCAAAAAGTTTACCCAACGTAGGGCAATGTATACTATTACTTTACTGTCAACACAACTTATTGTTGATATTGTCAAACTTATCGTGGAATTTTACAATTTAATCATAGTTGGACATAATTATTTTAGCCCAAGTTTGTGTAAAATAGGTGGAATTTTACGCTTCTAACATGTTTGTCATATCATCACCATTTGGTTGGGTGGACAGTACTGTATATCGTGATTTAGGTAAACTTTTGAGTAGGCTACTGTAGCTCAAATTTTCTAAGAGTTCTTAACTTCTAGACTACCCTAGAATGAAGATATTTCATGTGTACTCCCACGTGTACAACTGAACCGATTGAACTTGGAAGAGTGTGATAAAACGGATCCTGACTCATTCATAAGATTTTACTCCAGACTATGATCAGAGCCCCTGTCATCTCACGGGGCACGACCAACGCGAGGCCCATTTATATGGCGGCTCTAAATGTCCCGAATGTCACGAATTTCATTTCACGTCCCGAATCGCACATTCCATGACCTGTGACCCGTTAGAGGTACGCACTATTCTACGAACGACTGGTGACTCTTTCCGAGATGTAATTCGGTGACAGTTGTAATCACCGAGTATACAGGAAAGGGTCACCAGTGAGTCAATCTTAGGTGTATGGCTCTACGAACGATTGGTGACCCTTTCTCAGATGCGATTCAATGGCAGGCATAATCACAGAGTATACATGAAAGTGTCACCAGCCAATCTTAAAGGTATGCATGACTATACGAACGATTGGTGACCCGATGCGATTCAGCAACAGAGATTATCATTGGGTGCAGGAAAGGGCCACCATTCGTTTGCAAAAGTTCACGACACACGAAGTCTGTTGTTAGTTGCACTTCAGAGCTACCATATCCAAAACGCCCCTTTAATCTCCCGGCGCCCGACCAAAACCGGGCCCCATTTCACCTGTACATAATTCGCACTTTTGGGAGTCGGGAATCTGCAGACGGCAACTGACGAGCTATAATCTTTCAGAATCAATGAGTCTTAATCATTTTATGAAATCTTCAGAAACAAATCATGAGTGGTTTGACAGCCGACAAGAGAAGGCTCCGACATTCCATAAACTATGAGTTTGAACGCAACAAAATAAATCCCTCCCCCTAAAATTACTGTAAAAGCCTAATATTTTAGCGTGCATCATTTTTTTTTTGAAAATTTCATTTTCATTTATCATGTTTATTGAAAACCATTTTGAGTGGATGTTTTAACGACTTTAGCAACTTCATCGTCGCGAAATTAGCGAAAATTTCAACAGCATGACTTTACATTGATTTATGCTCAACAACAAAATTTAACGTGATGGTTGCTTCGTTGATTGTCTCGGACTGAAAATGAGTTTGATCTGCTCGGTTGTGAAAACAAACATTTCTTTTTCTTTTTTTATTTTCTTCAAAGAGAAAAAGAGAAGCCCTTCAAAAAAGAAATCGGGTTTCTTTATACTGATTCAAAACATTGCATCGCACAAAGACTGGCAAATTATGTTTCTCGCAGACACATAAACCGTTCATTAAATTTGGAAACTTAAAACTTAAAAACAGCGTAACACATTGTGAATTTGTATTTAAAGATTATCAAATCAAGCTAACCTTTGTTATTACATTCAAATTGATGACAAAACAGCAGAGATTGCAAAAAGAATTGTACTGGTACTATCAAGATATCTATGAAAATTAAATAAAGTGTACTGATCACAGATGCTTTATTCCCGCAGTGTGCTAAAATGGGTTGAATTGTTACTATTATGGCGCAAAAAAACTTAAAATTTGAAGCCTAAAATGTTTACTTCCTAGTTTATTCAAACCAGGCATCAGCCATTTAGGATTTGGCAGTTATTTATCTGATAATATAAATGTTATACAATGCATATCAACGTTACTTTGTAAGAAAAATGGGAAGAGGTAATCGTCAAAAATTAATATGATAATACCGCAATACTGCATATCTCTATCATAGTAAAAGCTGCCACGTCTACCAAAATATCCATGTAATAGCACTGTGTAAAGAATTGGCGAACAAAATCTAACTATTTGCTTACATTTGAGCCTTTGTTTGCTTGGGGAGGTGGAAACGTAAACTTAAAACATTCAACAGATTTGTAAATCGATCTTAGAGGAACGCCTACTGAATATTATACCAAGTAGCAGTGTAGTTTTCATATTTAAAATCTAAATAAATGAAGAAGAAAATAGGTCCATAAGATCATTTGCAGTCAGTTATTCAAATTTCAATAGAAAAATAATTTAATATTTTTCATCTGAGTCAGTATGATGTTCGTAAAAAAAAAAGCGCTATAAAACGGTGGGGAGGGGGAGGGGGCAAGTATAAAACATAAATAACAAGGGTTTTTAAATATTTTTCATGGGTCAATCACTGCATTCCATTTCATTTATTTCATTTAGTTTATTTCCACTACTTTCACGATTGGTCGCTCCTGTTCAATTATTGAAATCTAATCGCATGATCAGATGGACCGACTTCCGCTTTATACAAAGGCTCTACCAGTTCCCTTCCCGAAATCCATATCTGGGTCCTGTAATCTTCTTCTTCTATGTTGGTATACTCCAGTTGCTGGAGAACTGCAGTAATTTTGCAGGGATGGAACTAGTATCTTATTCAATTGAGGGAGTTAGCTCTGGCAGTGTGCAGTGGCTTATTCTACGGAACGTTGCCTTTTCTGGTGTATATCAAGGAGATATTGCAGTGTTTTAAGATGGAATTCTGAGGAATTGATATGAAGCTTTGGTGTGGAGGCTTTGATGAATCATTTCGCGCTCTTTTAGTATGTTGTACACGTACATGTAACACCCCTCGAATCTCTTGTTATAGGCATGTCCACAATTTATTACATCCAAGCCACGATCAAAAGGCATTTTACAATGCGGATTTCTTTTTTCAAGGATTGCGAAAATCACGTACTTGGAAGCAACTCTCTAATATAGCATTTATTTAAATATCTGGCAAGTACATGAACCGTTATCTCCCCTACCCCCCCCCNCTAGATGTGTATAAGAGACAGCCCCCCCCCCCACCCCCTCCCCCTTAAAAAAACATCATGATGCTTCTAATGAACGAAGGATCTTTTACTCTGGTAAGCAGTTTGTACATGTAGGCGTTCGATGCTCTCGAAGCTAAAACTGTGTACAAAGTTCACGAGTGCGGATACACGTTTATGATTTTTATTCAGAACTCGCATAACATGTTTTCATAACAGTTCCTAATCATACCCCAACAACGGGTCGATTAATGGTATTCTTTAAATTCTGTCTGAGTTGCATTGTGCGGAGTCAACGACCAACTTTGACCGTGAAAAGCGACGCAATTGGCACATATCCAAACACCGGTCTATTACCCATGCGCTTCGTTTTAACTCCAAATCCAGGCATTATGAAATGACTAGGGTAGTCTTTGCGGGGAGGCTTAGATTTTTTTCATTCGAAGATATTAATCGTATTTATCTCTCAAATATTTGCTTTGGTATTCCGATTGATCAAAAATGTTCAAGAAGATATGATATGAGCCACTCTAAACTATAAAGACTGAAATGTACCGTATGTAAACGCAATATATATGAATCGTCTTTATTAAGCAAATAAAGAAGTTGACAAGAACCCAGGCCACAGCCTGTGCCAATGGCAGGGTACATACATTATACAATAATTTAACAATGGAAACATGACATGTACAAGTATAATGCAATCATTTAGAATTTAATTAAATGAAAATGTATATATGAATATGCATGTATTAACTCAAACATAAAGTTTGAAACATTGGCCAACCAGATTAGCAGAGTCATAGGATTTTCAGAATGATTTACTTTAATATCAGAATGGAGTTCCTGAGATCAGTTAGGAATGCTCAAACTGATCTCCTTATTAGGGCAAATTAAAGTCAGGGATCACAGAATGTTTTGGAGGGAGGGGGCTACCAAATGGGATGGGAGCTGTGGATTTAATACCATTGAGGAAATCCATCGACTGCTATATTCTTACAAAAATACATGTATGGTGATACACACAATGGTGATCTGTACCAACGATGAGGATGAGGATGATGATTGTAAACAGATGTAAAAACTGGGAGCTGCCTACCCCCCCCCCCCCCCCCCCCCCCCTTGGTTCTGCACAGCAAACAATAAATTGTCCAAAATCATTTTCCAGGTATCCAATAGAATATATCCTTATCTTAAAAAAATAATCGTCATCATAATTATCTCATGGAAGGGTCAGAATAGAAAATTATAAGTTCCACAAATAAAAATTAGAATTTTGATAGACCTCTCTTTCAACAAGTGAGCATGACTACGATTTCCAAAATACAATTATTCTTTCCAAAATAATTAGCAAAATATGGAAATAGCAAGATAAGGAAATTATTGAGCCTGACATGAATGAGAAGGGATTGCCGAGGGGCCAACATTCAACAGCTACAGATAAGGAAAAAAAATCCGTCCCATTTGATTGAAGAATGATTAAAATGATTGTAAACCCTGACTGAATTAAATCGACTTTACCCAGTTTGATTACTGGATAGCATTAAGGTGATAAACTGATAAGATAAGACAAGGTTATGAACATGCGAATGGTGAGTGGCAGAAATGTAAATAGAAATGTTTGAGTTGACTTACCAGAGAAGGCCCGGTGAGAACTCCAATACCGTATCCATACTGGGCCGAGCTGCCGAAGGTTACGGCGATGACCGATATGACCAACCATGGCGTCGGGCGACCCTGCGAAGGAAAAGTATAACCACCGCTAGGCATTTTATCTGATAGTTCAGGATAATCTTAAGATTGAAGATGAAATTATGAATGATATCCGACGGGTAGAACGTTTACTGAAGGTGTGCGAAAAGCCGGGTACTGGCACTGAGTTTTGTCCGAGTCGAGAATCAATAAATTACGAGAGATGCTGCACCACAACAACCTTCGGTCCACGTAGTACGCAATTTCTTGCTCGTGATGTAAAGACCGCACAGTCAATGACCAGATGCCGGTTCGGTAGAGAAACGCCTTCTTGTTTTATCTCTTGCTTGATAAAACGATCGCCTGGTGTAATTCTAAAGCTAAAGTCGAGTTGATCAAATAATAAGGGATGGATTGAGATGCTCGGCGACGATTATTTCGTTGAAATAACGAATTCAAACGCTGTATTCTGCGACGGGATAGGTGGGATTGTTGCGTTTTCTGCACAATATTTACGATCGAAATGCACGTGCATAGCGAACGCGCGCGCGAGCTGACTGAGAATGGAGGAAAGGAACCTCAAAAAGGTCAAGAAAAGTTCATTCGTAGTAAAATGGTCTGACACATATCAGACTCTTTTACCAGAATAAATTTATTTTGCTTTACTTTTAGAACGATTCAGTCTAATCAGAAGAGCTATAAAGAGTTTACATTATTTCATTTCTCATATAAAATAGTAAAATATGTACAAAAATTACTTATCAATTTCCTCTTAGAGTGTAAATATCGATATCTTCAAGTAATGATTGTAAGAGTTGATTTGTATAGACTATCTCAATGAAAGTGATGAGCGGAATTTTGTTGTGATAGGCTACTTTTCAAGCCACTCTACAGAATTCGGATCATAAAGAAAAGCTACATAATCAAGAATATAAAAGTCTGAGAATACTTATTCATTTAGAAATATTTTCATCAGTAGTTTTATGTGCAATGTAAGCACCTATATTTTTTTATTAACTTTTTCTTGCAGGTAGAACTGAACATTATTGAATAGCGTCATTATTCTCAGAATACTTTCGCGCCGTTTGTGGGGAGATGTGTGTTGAGGTCATGGATGAGGATATGGGGTGGGGGCGCGGTGGGGGTGGGGGCTCGGCGCTGGCGGGCTTCCTGCGCAGGCGCAGAGGACGACCATCCTCCGACCACTCCTGAGGCGCGCCCTTGACACACCCACTTTTGTGTTTACATCGTATGATAAATGCATTTTTCGTTCGTTTAGTGCATCAGTTTAAAATACATTCTAAAGACTCGTCGGCCATTGGAAATACTGTATTCATCTGACCCACTGAGCTGCAAAATTATACAAGAATGAGGTAATCTCCTTCTATAAACGCTGGTCGGACGATTCAAAATCTTTAGTCTTGATTTTGTCTTTGTAAGCCTCTATTCTAATAAGTGCGATGACCTACCCAAAACCTGGTTCAAAAAGTGTTTGTGTATAACCAATGAGTTTAGTGATGGGGCAAAGATACTGGAGATGTTTTTTTTTTCTTCCAATGGACTGTGAGTGGAGAAATCAGAATTTATTACTATTATTATCATAGCATTATTATCATTAACATCATTATTATTATCATTTACATTAGTTGTATTATTATCATATATCCATGTTTACATGTATTATTAGTTTGTCTGGTGTTTTCATATGAATGATATTTAGTGTGATTAAAAAAACAATAAATTCAATTCAATTCAATTTAATTCAATACTTATTGTTATCATTATAATTTGTATTACTATCATCATCATCATTATCATCATCAACCTCAGTATTATTATAATCTTCATCATCATCATCATTACTGCTAGTAGTGATAGTAGTTGTAGTAGCAGTAGCAGCAGCAAAAGGAGTAGCAATACTAGTAGTAGTAGTAGTAGTAGTAGTAGTAGTAGTAGTAGTAGCAGTAGTAGTAGTAGTAGTAGTAGTAGTAGTACCATTATTATGTTTTCTTTATAGACATGACAGCCAATCACTTTTCTCCCATGTGGGGGCCCTGTATTGGCAATATTCCATGCTTGTATGTGGGAATTTTATTTGTAGCTACTCGTCTATTTTGCTGAGATGTTTTGTTTTGGGATGTGATCCGCGAACAGTTATTCTATTCCATAATGGCAGAAATGTCTATATACTGAACTCATGCAGTCCTCTTGCTTATTTATATATGCTCACACATATTTTTGTTGCTGTTGTTTATGTTTATGTTTTATGTTTGCTTGTTTATTTGTTTGTTATGTTTCAATGATAATAACCCTTTGTTTTGTGGATTGAAAATCAATAAACTAAATTAAATTGAATTGAATTGAATTGCACGCTCCAAGGGGGGGGGCGGGGGTGACTACGGGCCTAGTGCCCTCTGGATGAGGATGGGACGCAAAATTTCAACTTTGCAGGGGTACAAAATCTTAGGTGATTTTTTTATGGTTTTTTTTTTTAATTTTTTTCTTCCCTCTTTTTTCTCTTTTTCTCCCCTCTGCCTTTTTTTTTTTTTTTTTTTTTTGGGGGGGGGGGGGGGTTGCCTGCTTGCTTGTCAGCTCTTTTGGGAGCGAATCATCACATTCTTAGCAAGTCTATAGCCATGCCCTTGGAATGCGAAATCCTTTTTTAAAAAAAAATTAAAAAGGAGTTGAATACCTATGGGTTTCGACCAACTTCAAAATTTCTTTGAATTAACAAAGTGTCGTGTTGAATCGTGTTGCTTCCGGGGTCCTATGTGACCGGGGCATAATATACATGATATACACCTCTTCGTAATTAGAGTACCTATATACATGTATATATGGGTACTTTATTCGTAATGTACGCGTAGCGCCCTCTATTGGAAAAAGATTTATATTGTTCTTTTACATTCCGTTATTGTATCATACAGGTCAAAAAATGGTCCTTTTATAAACATAAGGGCCTAGCAGTCTAAGTTAAGACGTGCAATAAAACAAGGTGATCACCTACGAAACTTACACATTCTGGTCAATTGTCCCTACGATCAGTGATGATCATTTGCTTTTAGTTTCTGTTTAATAAATAGATATACCCCCCCCCCCCCATACACACACACAAAAGGTCATCGGACTACTTGTTTTTATTTTTCTATTCAATGGAATACGTACACTCGGAAAAGTGCAGTTATTACAATAATTGGCTAAGATATGCTCAATTCATAACGATCTCATAGGAACACCATTCTATAGATTCTTGGTAAACTAATTACAAGCCAATACATGAAAATATTGTGATATGGTCTCAAAATGTGTACAAGAATTATATGTCATGATAAATATCCCCCAAAATTCACATTTCTTAATCTATCTTAAAAAGGACACATTTAGACTATTGTTACGTAAGCTGGCAATTAGATTCACTGCACTAAAAGCTAATTGGGGGTTGCATGACATACCACGGTTGATAAAGAAATTGAGATTAAGACTGGCAAGTTCAAATAGGGTACATTCAGTGTGTGCAGGCTGGAAAAAAAAATTATACGAAAGGAAACAAAGAACAACAATTGGGCGTATGTGTCTTCCGGGAATTCCTTTTTAAGGCCACTCCGTTAACATGCGCGCACATAGGGGGGGGGGGGGGGGGCTTGAGGGGTGCCGCCCCCCTCCCCCTCTGGTCAGAGTCAGAGCTAGGCGCCAAATGTGAGCTGATTACCATTTTTTTCGCTTGTCAAATTTAAGTTTAATTCATCCATTTATTTTACAAAGGGCATGCAAAATCACATTTCTTAATCTTTACCAAAACTATACTTGCGCTTTAACATAGATGTATCAACGTTTATGTCTATGTTAAGAGGTTGACACAAGAATTCAAGAAGCAAGAAGAGGATAGCTAAGAGAATTTCGTGCAATTGGCTCCTGGAGTATTTAAATCAATCATTGTTGTGAAGCTAGGAAGCTGGAATTCATCGAGTTTGTTTTCCATGAGCGTTGACAATCTGGGTTTGGGAATTGGTTTCGTGATATGAAAAATGTGAATGAAATACGCGATGACGTCATAGATAGTGCATATGGATTAATGTTGTTTTTTTTTATACACAAACATAATATTTACCCTTCGTTGTTGAGGTTCGAGCAGAGTTATTTTATCCATCATCAATATCTTCCTTTATCTTTGAAAATACCCCTTCAGCAGTGGAGCAATGGAGTATATAGCGAACTTTTTCTTCCTTTCGAATAGCAGACTGTTGGTCTCACGTAATTCTGATATCACTTTTGATGACGTCATAGAGTGTAATTCACTTATGAAGCTGTCAAATCTGGCATCGTAGAAAATTGGAGAAATATGAGTTTGAACTGCCAGGGTATAGGATATCAAATTGATATTCCCCAAAATTGCTCAAGAAGCAGACAGCGTTGTCACGTAATAACCATGCGTCTTGGATATCCAGGAGTATATCATGTATGTGAACCGGATGGGGCTGCAGGATCTTATATCACCCAGAAATACTCCTATTCTCTTTTATACGTTTGCGGAACAACTTTCCATCCTCTCGACACCTTTTTGCACCATAGATGGTTACTTTTCTCAGCAGAAAACGGCAGATATATTCAATAGTTCAATTAGACTTAAAAACAGCATCTTGAAGTAGGAACTCGAAGGAAAAGAAGTCTGTATATTCCACGCTACAATGATGTAATCACAATGTGGTGGGAATAAGGAGTACAGTAATAGTCTTAGAATGAATAAACATGCTTTACCTAATTAATCAAGAACCATAAAACAATGTTTACTCGTACAGTTAGAATGTTGATCACAATGGATTACGCCATGAACCATGCAAATATAAAAATAAATGGATACACGAAAAAAAAACCACGATAATTTCAAATTGTAAAAGTTATGCGACAATGAGATTTAAGTTTTAGAAGGACTACCTTGATTTGCTGTTTTGCCGTCAGATTTGTTTACTAGTACATAACTTTTCTTTAATGAGTATAGAGCCGAGTATAAATGGTCTCGTAGCCAGGATTTTGGTCGGGGTGTATACTTAATCCTAGACATCTCGCATAAAAGGGGGAGGGGTCCAACATTTTCATTTTATATACGGGCTGACAACAAAATCAAACAAGCAAAAAACAATAACAAAAGAGGATAATTATTTCTAGATACGGACCATTTTTGGGGCTATGGCGAGACTTTTTTCAGAAGCGGGCCTTTCCTCACGAGTGTGTGCAGGGGAGGGTGGGGTGGGGTACGGACCCCCCCCCCCCCTGGCTACAGGCAGGACAGAAATGTTAACATATCGTAAGTAGTCAGACACATAGGTTAATCATCAAGTAATATGACAACAAGAGTCATTTGATCATTTATGATTACTGGTACATCTTATGGCTGCGGTAGTCATATTCTGGTCATAAAACTTACAAATTATGCAAATATACACCAGAGACAATTCTTTACATAACTTTATTTAATCTTTTAGATATCTTCCCAAAACATTTCAAACACCTTGGATTTGTATAATGACCCCCCCCCCCCCGCCTGTTTAAAAAAAAAGGAGGTCAAAAGAAATTAGCCGCTTCCCACATTTGTTCATTTTGGACCACTGAAATATTTGACTATGATATTTGTACCAAATGATTCAAGACTATTATCATTATTGCAGTGGTGTGCTGATGAAATTTGATTTGTGAAAATATTTTGTCATTTTCTCATTATTAGAGATATGTTATTATGTTGTTGGAACTATATAGGTCTATGTTTATGTTTAATATCTCGCAAATGAATTTTTCGCGAATTTGTAGAATTGTATTATTAGATGTATGTATGCAATTATGTTTTGATTGCAATCTCAAATAAAACATTTTCAAAATAATGTGTTTTATTTGTTTGCTGTCTCTGATTGTGTGTAACTTTAAGCTTCAGTGTGTGAGTGTGTGTGTTTTTAACTTTCTTTGGTAATTTTTTTTTCTTTACCCAGCCACCTCGCGCAAATGAGATCTTGCATTTTTTCGGGAAATTGTTTTGTTTGTTGTTCAGTCATGCGTGAAATTGGTATGGTATGGTATGGTACTTTATTCCCAATCGTTAAAAAGACATAAAATATACAACATGATACGAAATAAGAATACATTTGGCAAAAACATAACTTGCAAATAATAGGATTGGCTGGATTGCCCTTTCAGAAGAATTAAAATAAATACTTCTGTTCTTCCAAGAGGTCCAGATATACAATATAAATAATTATGGTGAGAATATAAAAATATTAAAACTGAGGAATAATTATAATGAAAATTTAATCCTTATGTAGTACTGAAACAACGATAAAACTTAGTTAAAACTTAGATACAACCTCCCACCCTCATATAAATTACCTCAATCAAAAGAGTACCAAATTATGAAGAGTTGATTACTCTACCAAAATCACGCCATTCGATCTGTCATACCATTTTCAGTTTTCAAACAATAATTCTTAAAAAATTGGGTATATTTTTATCTTAGTCTGTAGAGGTGGTGAGCGCTATTTGCGCATACATTTATTCTTAATAATAGGATTTTCCGGTCAAACTCGCGAGTATATCATCAATGTTAACTGTCTTCTCTTTCAAATACGACATATTTTGTGGACCTGAGAATATCACTTTTCAATTTTCCCTTTTATTGCTCATGCCCCAGAAGCTCCGATTTCACACGATTCAACACGACTAGTCATGCTAGTTGTAATGTGAACTGAATGCACAGAGTCGTGTTCAATCGTGTTGCCTCCAGACTTCTATGTGATTGGCGATTATGCGCGTTTTATGCATACATTTTCTGAATATCATATAAATTTGATGCATGATTTTCAACAGCCTTCGTGCATTGTGACATATATCTGTAAATAAACTTATAAGATTATTGTCAGACTTCAAGTCCCGTCCATGAAAACATAAGCATCATATATGACACTGTTTACAAAGACGAGTCAGTCTTTGATATTTTCCGCGACCATAGATTGATATTACAAAGTAATCGTAGCCAAATGATAGAGTTGCATGAATACAAATGGATAAATCCCGACATAGCGACAAATCAAATAGTAGGATACGAAAAAAGTAAATATGTCCGTTTCTTGCCAACGAATATAGTTGTGGTATAATATGCGGATTTACTAATATATTCTTTGCACATGTTGTACACAAAGGT
>BQKZ01003923.1:16463-26588 GCA_036244855.1 Temnopleurus reevesii
TAAGTTGAGATATTCTTGCATGTCATAAAGTATTGTTTCATGTGTTAACCCGACATGTACTTATGACCCCTTTATCTTTGACTTTCTTTTCAGCTTTCACGGAATTACATGTATGGAATTAAGGAAATAAGGAATTCACAGAATTCACCAGGAATTTGCTGGGAATTCGATGAGATACGCAACGAGATTCATTTGTGAAGATGAAACATGTAATCTGAATAAAGCCAGCATATAATTTCAGTCGAGGCGTTTGTCTAATCAATTTGTCGACCTCACGGCAGACACAATCATCATCATCACCACCTCCACCACCACCACCACCATCACCATCACCACCACCACCATCATCATCATCATCATCATCATCATCATCATCATCATCATCACCAGCAGACCATCTTACCTGCTATGTGCCTTCTGCAGCATTTTCGATAGCGGTACCATCCATCTATGCGGTTCTGGCCACTCAAGACTCTTTCCATAATCCCTCTTCTGTTTCACTCTGCTGAAGGTTGCCTTGTCATCATCATCACCATCATCATCATTACCATCATCAAAACCACCACCACCAACACCACAACCACCATCATCATTATCATCACTATTACCACCCCACCACCTCCATCACCATCATCATTCCTATCACCATCACCATCACCATCACTATTATTATCATCATCATCCTCATCATCACCACCACCACCACAACCATGATTATAATCATCATCATCACCACCACCATCATCATCATCATCACCATCATCATTACCAAATTATCTCACCTTCGATGTGCCTTCTGCAGCATTTTCGATAGCGGTACCATCCATCTATGCGGCTCCGGCCAATTCAGACTCTTCCCATAATCCCTCTTCTGTTTCACTCTGCCAAAGGTTGCCTTGACCTTGTTCATATAGGCACGTCTGACGTAGCGCTTGTAGGCGTCCATGATCAAATAGATGGCTCGGATCTTCTTGACACGCCATCTGGCGAGAGTACCTCTCCATAGCTATCAGAGGAAGAATGGAGAAGAAAAAGAAGTTATCAACCTAAACCGTGAACCATTCTGTGATGAAATTTTTCAAGCAGAACTAGAAAAGATCCATTGCACATGCGAGAACTCAACCACCAAACGACTAGCTAGTGTCTGGATGACGTCACTGAAGCATAAGCCAGTTGTAAGCATTGCCACTGCATACCTTTCGATCCAACCCCACAACTATGTTCCGTTTGTTAGCTTTGCACTGTCTCTTTATAGCTGTGCAGAAGGAGAATACTCATGAAATTTTCAATGTGACGCTAGACCCGCACCTATTTTATCATTATCATTGTGACAACACAGTCAATATACGTGTCTGATTGAATTGAACTAGTCTTAAAGCCCAAGTAAAGTTTTGGTAAAGATGAAGAAATGTGAATTTTGGGAATGTTTATCATGATGTGTAATTCGTATACACGTTTTAAGACAATAGCACATTTTTTACGAACTGATTTGAATTTAAATTTGACCGTTAAATCATATTTAGCGCCCTCGCTTGGTTATAGCATTATTTTGCTCGTTATCGACCATACACAAAGTTATTTCTGAGATTTGACAATAGAATGATATAGAAATATATACAACAATTAAATTCTGAAATTTTCATCCAATTCTGAGCATGGAAAGTTGTCCTTTATCAAGAAAAAAAATATTGAAATAGCGTGGTGAAGCACCACGTTATAAAAATTTGCACATTTTAGGTTATAGCATTTCCCAAACTCGTTCATTTTTTGCACAATTTTTTATGCAATATCTTTATGATACTATATTTCATTTCATATAGATTTGAAGACAAAATCTGGTGATAGAAATATTAGCTTTTACCAAAACTGTACTTGAGATTTAAGGATTCAACCTATTAAATCCCCACTACTGGCCTTGTGATTTGCTTCCAACTGTGTGTGACTGAAAATCTCATCAGAGTCATGATGTTGTAGAAATCCTGTGAGGTTGTGGATTTCTCATTTGAGACGACGAGCACAAAAGAGGCTAGGCAGTCACCGGTGTAATGCAGTGAGGTGGTGATTTATTCAATCGCAAGAAACAAACCTCCTAGTTAAATTCTGGGTATGGAACAACATGCACGCACAAGGCCATAGTTGCCTCTGGCAAAATTAGTAGGGCCTGACTGTCATCGTGTTGTGGCTTTCCTTCACAGTAGTAATGTGATGCTGGGACAGTCTAAAAAATTTCCCTCCTACCAATACGATTATGTTGAAGGTGAGTGACGCTAAGGCGTTCACCCAAGGGCTGTCAATCTGCGCAAATTAAGCATCGAGGGACTACTTTGATAATAATGTAAATTACAAATATTACAAAACAATGCCAACATTCGAGGAAACTATAAATTTATGTACAAACGATTAATAACCATCAAAATTAATAAAAATCCAAATATATAAATACAGGAGTATTTTCTGAGCATACATGTAGGGCAATCAAGGTAATGCGTTTTCTATGAGAAGTAACATGGGTAAAACGGCGCCAAAACATAAAATGATACCTTCGAAAAGGCAAAATTTGGCGGAAAATTATATATGCATGTTCGGATCACTACAATGTCACAAGCCAGTAATACAAGGTGCCCGAGTCTTAACCTGTGCAGAGGATCCAGAATTCTTCGAAAAAGGTGGCCACTACCAATAGGAGGGAGGGGAGAAAGGAGCGGAAAGCACTTTGGTCAAATTGATGATTTTTATTTGTATTGGGCTGACAGCAATTGCATAACTGTAATACCTTTTGTAGGAATGTAGCAAGAGCTGGTAGCAATCTAGTCCTGGCCTCTTCAAGTTGGACTATAGTCCTTGGAGTCCTGATAAAGATCTTGGTCTTGCCGTACTTGACATCATGGTCTAGTTGAAGTTCCTGGACCAAGGTCTGGACTCCAAGCTTGTCATCTCCTCCGCGGAAGTTGGGCCACGTGTAGCCTGATAACATCTTGTATCTGGTGGTGAAGAAATGACACAAGAGATATTACTGACTTGATACCAGGAGAAGCCAGCCCTTGGAAAGCTTGTTCAAGAAGTTATACTAGAATGGTTTGGTTGTACAGGTTCTGTAGTTGCAGGGAGTTTTGTAAAATGCAGAATGGCGGGGTACCAAAACACTTGTCAATGTTAAAGAAAATGTGCAAAGTCCAGTGCAAGTGGACATTCACATGACTATATGATGTGTCTTCATATGCTTATATTTCAGGTAAAATGTTCTTTGCATTTCTATCACCCTACTACTTTCCACTCTTATCTGTTTTCATTTTTTTCCTGTTAATTTCCCGAAGAAGCATTTTCATCATTGATTTTCCTTTTCTTCTCTTCTACTCATATTGCGGTTTAGGCATCCGGCACAGTGGATTGGCGCAACACAAATACCATAAATCACTATCTGTTATGACTAAGGAAATTATGAGAGTTTCACAAAAATTTGTGATTAATTCTTAAAAATACCTATGCAATGAAAATTTGATTTTCATTCGATATTTTTGATTTGAAGGAAAGAAGCTGACAAAAAATCAAACCTCTGTTAGTTATTTCCCCAATAGGTTACAATTTCTTAGTTTTCCACTTATATTAGTTATTACCTGAGTAGGAATCGTTGATAATGCTGCCTGGAAGCAAAGCCAGCTCTCCTCACTCGGACATTCTCTAGTAGTCCCAGATACCTAACTTGATGTAAGCATCTGACATCATCAAACAGGAGTGGCGATTTCTCTTCATTTGGTTTGATACATCTTACATAGTATGGTTCCTAGAAATGAAAATAAATCAGGATCACTGGATGCCTTTTGGAGTCGCAATGAAAGTTATAGAAATAAAGCAGAGGTATATCGTGAAACAAGAACAACTTGCACTTTTATTCAAAAAAGATTTTTCATTTGATAAGGTATAAATAGATTCTCTGAATTAAAGACACATACAGATATGATCAATTCCCCAAACCCATCCAAAATTTGACATAGTAGTTCATCCGATTACAATCACATAATCATCTTTGACTACATAACAAAGAAAATTAAATCAGATACTATACAATTTTAGCATGCATTTTCATATCTCCATAAAAAGCTTGAGAACAAGAAGCACAAAACATTTTCTTATGAAAACTTTGATAAAGACACAATTGAGTGATCAGGAGAATAATAGGATGTGAACTAGCATCAAAGTTGTTACCTATTATGAAATGTAATTGATTGATACAAATACAGTCACACTCTCTAAGAATTACAGATGGCAGGTTGTTCAATTTATTCATTTGCAACTCATCAACATTTTCTTGCAACACCCTACAAATAATGTTTTTGTTTTCTGACCTTTGAAGCAAGATTTTTGACAAGCTCAATCATGGAATTCTTGAAGACTGTTCCAGCTGTGGGTGGTCTCTTGGTAACCTGTAAATCACAGAGAAATACAAAGAAAACAATTACAAAAAATAATAGAATAGATTTTTTTTTAAATGATAAAAAAATGAGATCAATCATGGAGTTCTTGAAGACTCTTCCTCTTGGTAACCTATAAATTGTACATGTCACAATTCAGCCTCCTGGCTGCTATGATATATTTTGATAAACATTGAATTGAATTGGATTGAATTTAATTTAATTGAATTGAAATTGAATTGGATTGAATAAATCACAGCAAATATAAAAAAAAAGAATAGAAAATAAATAGAATGGAAAAGATTATGGTTGAGTTATTTGAAAAGAATCTACAAGCATAAAAAGACTGAGGAGTTTGCAACCAACTGTGTTAACAAGTGGGACTGGGCTTCGTGCCAAAGGGCAGAGGATCATGGTGAACTTACGGCTGTGACCTTCTGCTGTCCTTCAGGTCACATGGCAGAGATGGTTGCGTTCTGACTTGAGATCGAGAAGAGAAGAAGTTTCAAGTCCTCAAAAATTATTGTTATATAGTCTTTAGTGAAAATTTTAGCTTATGGGCAAAATTTCGGGAAAACAAAACTCCAGTAACAATTTCAGCTTATACAGTAACCATCTAAAAATATCAGTTCAATAAATGTGATATAAAAAGGTACGCATGAAGGGCAAGTGGTGAACTTACGGTTGTGACCTTCTGCTGCCCTTCAGGCCACATGGCCGAGATGGTTGGGTTCTGACTTGAGAAGGGAAGAGCTTTGAAATCCTGGAAAATTATTGTACATTAATCTATGGGGATTCTAAAGAGTGAAAATTTTAGCTATTTTATGGCCAAGAAATTTGGGAAAATAAAAACCCCGGTGAAAATTCCAGCTGATGCAGTA
Source organism: Temnopleurus reevesii (assembly GCA_036244855.1). Taxonomy (NCBI): domain Eukaryota; kingdom Metazoa; phylum Echinodermata; class Echinoidea; order Temnopleuroida; family Temnopleuridae; genus Temnopleurus; species Temnopleurus reevesii. The sequence continues at coordinate 21,754 of BQKZ01003923.1, forward strand.
ACCATTTCAAACTTTTATATCACATTTGCAATAATAGTGAACTTACAGCTGTGACCTTCTTTTGTCCTTCAGGCCACATTGCTGAGATGGTTGGGTTCTGACTTGAAAAGAGAAGACGTTTGAAATCTTGGAAGAGAGTGTCCTTGTTCTTGTCCATGAAACCAACTACATCATACCTGTGACACATTGACAAAGAATTTGCAATTATAATATTTACTTGTGACTTAACAAATTGGAATCATTATTCAAAGTTGATTTTTTTTGTGTGTTTTGTGTTTTACGCATACCATTTGTATTTCTTATTCCTCTTATTATATTAGTTTTTGGATACAGATTGCCACCCGAGGCGGAGTTAATTAACCAAGTTAAGAAAGACTTTAAGAATGACATTACGCAGGACTGCGATAATTTCTAGCACTGAATGACCAAGAATCTATTGTGTATTACACTTGTTACAGTACTCCAGTCTTTAACCGTAATAGAAGAGTACTGGAAAAGGTTATTGTTGCTTAATATTGAGATCTAAGGAGGGATATCTAATTTTTTTACGGTATCTTATAACTATCACATAAGACATAATTGCAAGGAGAATGACTAGCCTTAATGAGAACCAATGAATTCAAAATGGAAAAGCAGAATTTTGAGGCGTTAATACTGTTACTTACGTGACATCCCCAGCATAATGTTTGATCATGAAATGCTTGCCGTGTTCTAAACTCTTCTCTGCTGGCTTGAGAGCTCGGCTCGTGTAGTGAGGGTGAGAGGATAGCTTTTTGTTCATTGCATCTAAGAAGATCTGTGAAATAGAACAGGCAAAGAAGTTAAATAAATTGCTGTTTCATAATAACAAATTTATTATTTGAATGTGAGATTCAATCTCTTTTTATTCTTTTTACTTTTCCACTTTAATAAATGGTGGTTGAGACAAAAGTGAGGAGTGAGCATGTTAAAGGATATTTATCCTTTTGCATCTTCGATCATTGGCTTAACAAAATCCTTGAAATGTCAATCTACAACTATTATTGGAGATATACTAACATATAATTAACATGCAAGTTGAAACACAAGTTGCCATCTATCTTACATTAATTGAATAGCAAATTAAAACATCAAATTGGCTTACGGTCTCCAATCTTGAAATTGATTGCAACGTTATTGCAACAGCCCAACATTGAATAAGACCTACCTCATCAGTTATCTTTCCCACATTGAGACAAGCCTCATCGAGGATAGAGATGACTCCTTTATGTTGCTCCTCCACCAGATCGCAGATGATGCAGTTATTGAAGTATTCTACCTTAGTCCATTCGATGCCCTCTCTCTGGTACTCCTCCTGTTCTTGTTTCAAAACTAACTCGATAAACAGTTGCTGAAGCTTCTCGTTGCAGTAGTTGATACAAAACTGCTCAAAACTGAAACAAGGATCATTAGATTAAAGTAAAGATTACAAACAATCTTATAATTTGTGGTGGGGAAACAAGTTTCTTTGTAAAGACCAAATTTTGCTCAAAACTGATTTAACAAATTGTTGATAGACAAAAAGTAATTATCTTTTAAGATTTTATCATACAAATATTAAGTAAAGGTTTATTGAAGAAGTCCAATCCGCTGTTGATCTTCAAAAAAAGTTAAAAAGTCAATAGCGAAGAATTGATGGACAAAATGAATATTTGCGGTAATACATCATTAACTCTCTTGAATTATCAAGCAGAGGAAAGACCTGATTCATTGTTGATCTTGAAAACTATGCTAAAAATTAATAGGATTGACAGACAGTAGTAATGATCAAGAAAGATTATACCACAAAATATTACAGTAGAACAAAGGTCTTGTTTAATTGTTTGGTTCAAATTTTCAAGCAGTTTTGTTGGATAACCAATGATTGACGGTAGAATTTACATCTCATAAAAAATCTCATGAATATTCCCGAATAATCCTACATGTTTGTTCTGCCTTTTTTTCCTTTGATAACGGTTCTCTCTTAAGCCCCAGTCACATTGGGCCCCGGAAGCAACACGATTCAACACAACTCTTTGTTCGCAGGCAGCTTACTGTAAACGGAGCAAAGACTCGTGTCGACTCGTATTGCTACTGGGATTCTATGTGACTGAGGCCTTACCTGTTGTCATCAAAGATCTCAAATCCATAGATATCAAGCACACCAATGACAGTCTCCTTCCCATGATCCTTTACTGTACCTTGGACCTCGATTGCCTGGTTCACCTTGCTTACGATCCATGTAAAAAGACGCTCATACATTGCCTGTAGGAAGAAAAAAAGAGAGGATATTGATTGTCAAGTATGTAAAACTCGGTAAATTATGATAGAAAAGGGAATTCGTATGAATTAAATGACAAGCTGCAATTGAGGACAGTCGTTAGGCCNTTTTTTTGCCCTGTGACCTTTGACCTTTGACCCACTGAACCCAAAATCTAATCAGTTCATCCTCACATGCTTATACATACTTGAGCCAAGTTTGGTCAAAAGCTGTACAGCAGTTCTTAACTTATTGAGGTAACAAGCTATATTCGGTGATTATTTACAAATTTTTTGGTCCTGTGACCTTTGACCTTTGACCCACTGAACCCAAAATCTAATCAGTTCATCCTCACATGCTTATACATACTTGAGCCAAGTTTGGTGAAAATCCTTCAAGCGGGTCTGAACTTATCACGGTAACAAGGTCCGGACGGACGGACGGACGGACAGACGGACAACCCGAAAACATAATGCCCCGGGCACCACCTTACGGTGGCGGAGGCATAAAAATGCTATAATATATCGTCTAGCATCAAGTATGACATGCCATACAGTGAGATGATGCATTACATTGTGTATCAGTTTTTGCAAAATTGGTTGTAAGATCGTAAGACTGACAGTCCTATAATGTCCCATGGCCTTAAGAAACAAGATCGTTACATAGGACTCAAACATAATTATTGGGCAAGCACATTTTACTAAAGGGTACATTTCTATATTACCGAACCAATGAAGGTAGGATATAACATAAAAACCTAGTCAATCACTTTTTTACAAGCTACTGAATGGTGCATTTACATCCAAGAAGGATCCAATGCCTTTCAATAAATTGCCCACCAGATTAATTTATGCCCTGATAAAATTTAAAGGAAATTGTGACTTCATCCTTGATATTGCCTGTCTAAATTGAGTATCTAAACCCCCCATAAATGAAGTACAATATGATAGACGTTGTTTGAAATTCATGACGGGAATTCAAAGTAAAGGTTGTAAAGTTTCCTCAGCACTAATCCTTCACATGAATACATGTATTGTGGAGGCGCCGTGTAGTGTAGTGGTTCTGACTCTCGCCTTTCAACCACAGGGTCGCAGGTTCGAATCCCACCTATGGCGTCAATTTCCTTCAGCAAGAAATTCATCCACATTGTGCTGCACTCAACCCAGGTGAGGTAAATGGGGACAGCAGGAAGAAATTCCTTGTAATGCGGAGCGCCGTAACGGTTGCCAGCTAGAGCCGGGTAATAGTGAGTGTAAAGCTTTCAGCGCCATGAGCACCGATAAGGTGGACCTGTGCTCTATACAAGTAGCCACCATTATCATTATTATTATGTACAGCTCTCCTGGCAATATTAGATTTGTATTTTCATTTTTTTTAAACACAAGCTTCATTGGGAGGCAAGCCTAATCTTAATGTAGAGCATAAAGCTAGGGTAATGGTGATGCAATTTGAGAAACCTCATGAGCACTATATAAAAGCTGTTCATCGTTATTATTATCATGATGTTATCATGAAAAATTGTGTCCTGCTTTTGTAGCTTTTGAAGGGCATTGAAAAGATGCCATCTCATTTCCCCAAATCAATTTGCAACATGCAACTTTTGACAACCTATCATAACAGATTCTCTGTTTCTCTTTTTACTCAGAAAGAATGGGCAGTAGAGTAATGTTCCAGTGGTTACCTCTGAAACGGATGTTCCTGGTCTCATGAGCTTGAAGTTCTTCTTAGGATCCAGTTTATAGATGAACTGATCTGTGATGACAAGCGCCCTCTCAGCAAACTTATTGTGCTTGTTCACCTATGGAAACATCAATCGAAATTAGGTATTGTTAATTTTGAATATTTTCCTTTGAGATTCTTAAAAATCATACATGGAAACAGAAATAATAATAATAATAATAATAATAATATATGCAATTTATGTAGCGCATGTCTCCACTCTCATTGCTGAGTGCTCAAGGCGCTTTTACATTACAAATAACCAAATGATCAATCAAATATTTCCCTTCCTCTCTTCCCCATCCATCCCCCTCCACTCATCCCTTTCCTTCTCCTTCCTCCTTCCCCTCCTCCTCTTTCTTCTCCTTTCATTTGTTTTTATTATGATTATCATTAACTCCATGTATACATTAATCATCTTTATTTCCACTGCCAAAACCATTTATATCCCCACCACCACCACTACACCCTTCACCATCATCATCAGCACTATCAACATCATCATCATCATCATCACCACAACATCATTATCACCACTATAAATATCATTATCATCATCCTTACCACCACCCCCGCCGCCATATCATCATCATCACTATCAACATCATCATCATCATCATCATCATCATCATCATCATCATCATCATCATCATCATCATCGTCATCATCGTCATCATCGTCATCATCATCATCATCATCATCATCATTGTCATCATCGTCATCATCATCATCATCATCATCATTATCATCATCGTCATCATCATCATCATCATCATCATCCACAACCACCACCAACACCACCACTATTTCCACTACCTCCATTATCATCATCACCACCATCACCGCCGCCGCCGCCGCC
>BQKZ01003923.1:28920-45688 GCA_036244855.1 Temnopleurus reevesii
ATTGGATTGAATAAATCACAGCAAATATAAAAAAAAAGAATAGAAAATAAATAGAATGGAAAAGATTATGGTTGAGTTATTTGAAAAGAATCTACAAGCATAAAAAGACTGAGGAGTTTGCAACCAACTGTGTTAACAAGTGGGACTGGGCTTCGTGCCAAAGGGCAGAGGATCATGGTGAACTTACGGCTGTGACCTTCTGCTGTCCTTCAGGTCACATGGCAGAGATGGTTGCGTTCTGACTTGAGATCGAGAAGAGAAGAAGTTTCAAGTCCTCAAAAATTATTGTTATATAGTCTTTAGTGAAAATTTTAGCTTATGGGCAAAATTTCGGGAAAACAAAACTCCAGTAACAATTTCAGCTTATACAGTAACCATCTAAAAATATCAGTTCAATAAATGTGATATAAAAAGGTACGCATGAAGGGCAAGTGGTGAACTTACGGTTGTGACCTTCTGCTGCCCTTCAGGCCACATGGCCGAGATGGTTGGGTTCTGACTTGAGAAGGGAAGAGCTTTGAAATCCTGGAAAATTATTGTACATTAATCTATGGGGATTCTAAAGAGTGAAAATTTTAGCTATTTTATGGCCAAGAAATTTGGGAAAATAAAAACCCCGGTGAAAATTCCAGCTGATGCAGTAACCATTTCAAACTTTTATATCACATTTGCAATAATAGTGAACTTACAGCTGTGACCTTCTTTTGTCCTTCAGGCCACATTGCTGAGATGGTTGGGTTCTGACTTGAAAAGAGAAGACGTTTGAAATCTTGGAAGAGAGTGTCCTTGTTCTTGTCCATGAAACCAACTACATCATACCTGTGACACATTGACAAAGAATTTGCAATTATAATATTTACTTGTGACTTAACAAATTGGAATCATTATTCAAAGTTGATTTTTTTTGTGTGTTTTGTGTTTTACGCATACCATTTGTATTTCTTATTCCTCTTATTATATTAGTTTTTGGATACAGATTGCCACCCGAGGCGGAGTTAATTAACCAAGTTAAGAAAGACTTTAAGAATGACATTACGCAGGACTGCGATAATTTCTAGCACTGAATGACCAAGAATCTATTGTGTATTACACTTGTTACAGTACTCCAGTCTTTAACCGTAATAGAAGAGTACTGGAAAAGGTTATTGTTGCTTAATATTGAGATCTAAGGAGGGATATCTAATTTTTTTACGGTATCTTATAACTATCACATAAGACATAATTGCAAGGAGAATGACTAGCCTTAATGAGAACCAATGAATTCAAAATGGAAAAGCAGAATTTTGAGGCGTTAATACTGTTACTTACGTGACATCCCCAGCATAATGTTTGATCATGAAATGCTTGCCGTGTTCTAAACTCTTCTCTGCTGGCTTGAGAGCTCGGCTCGTGTAGTGAGGGTGAGAGGATAGCTTTTTGTTCATTGCATCTAAGAAGATCTGTGAAATAGAACAGGCAAAGAAGTTAAATAAATTGCTGTTTCATAATAACAAATTTATTATTTGAATGTGAGATTCAATCTCTTTTTATTCTTTTTACTTTTCCACTTTAATAAATGGTGGTTGAGACAAAAGTGAGGAGTGAGCATGTTAAAGGATATTTATCCTTTTGCATCTTCGATCATTGGCTTAACAAAATCCTTGAAATGTCAATCTACAACTATTATTGGAGATATACTAACATATAATTAACATGCAAGTTGAAACACAAGTTGCCATCTATCTTACATTAATTGAATAGCAAATTAAAACATCAAATTGGCTTACGGTCTCCAATCTTGAAATTGATTGCAACGTTATTGCAACAGCCCAACATTGAATAAGACCTACCTCATCAGTTATCTTTCCCACATTGAGACAAGCCTCATCGAGGATAGAGATGACTCCTTTATGTTGCTCCTCCACCAGATCGCAGATGATGCAGTTATTGAAGTATTCTACCTTAGTCCATTCGATGCCCTCTCTCTGGTACTCCTCCTGTTCTTGTTTCAAAACTAACTCGATAAACAGTTGCTGAAGCTTCTCGTTGCAGTAGTTGATACAAAACTGCTCAAAACTGAAACAAGGATCATTAGATTAAAGTAAAGATTACAAACAATCTTATAATTTGTGGTGGGGAAACAAGTTTCTTTGTAAAGACCAAATTTTGCTCAAAACTGATTTAACAAATTGTTGATAGACAAAAAGTAATTATCTTTTAAGATTTTATCATACAAATATTAAGTAAAGGTTTATTGAAGAAGTCCAATCCGCTGTTGATCTTCAAAAAAAGTTAAAAAGTCAATAGCGAAGAATTGATGGACAAAATGAATATTTGCGGTAATACATCATTAACTCTCTTGAATTATCAAGCAGAGGAAAGACCTGATTCATTGTTGATCTTGAAAACTATGCTAAAAATTAATAGGATTGACAGACAGTAGTAATGATCAAGAAAGATTATACCACAAAATATTACAGTAGAACAAAGGTCTTGTTTAATTGTTTGGTTCAAATTTTCAAGCAGTTTTGTTGGATAACCAATGATTGACGGTAGAATTTACATCTCATAAAAAATCTCATGAATATTCCCGAATAATCCTACATGTTTGTTCTGCCTTTTTTTCCTTTGATAACGGTTCTCTCTTAAGCCCCAGTCACATTGGGCCCCGGAAGCAACACGATTCAACACAACTCTTTGTTCGCAGGCAGCTTACTGTAAACGGAGCAAAGACTCGTGTCGACTCGTATTGCTACTGGGATTCTATGTGACTGAGGCCTTACCTGTTGTCATCAAAGATCTCAAATCCATAGATATCAAGCACACCAATGACAGTCTCCTTCCCATGATCCTTTACTGTACCTTGGACCTCGATTGCCTGGTTCACCTTGCTTACGATCCATGTAAAAAGACGCTCATACATTGCCTGTAGGAAGAAAAAAAGAGAGGATATTGATTGTCAAGTATGTAAAACTCGGTAAATTATGATAGAAAAGGGAATTCGTATGAATTAAATGACAAGCTGCAATTGAGGACAGTCGTTAGGCCATGATCCTTCAATGTACCTTGGACCTCGATAGTTTGATTCACTTTGCTCATAATCCATGTGAAAAGACGCTCATACATCGCCTATTGATAGACAAAACCAGATAATTTCAGTTTAGCAAGTGCAAACATAATTTGGTATAACTATGATTGTGCAGATATTGTAAGGAATCAGATGAAACACTGGTATTGACTATTGACTCCGTTCCACGATCCTTCGCTGTTCCCTGGACTTCAATTGCTTAGTTCACCTTGCTTACGATCCATGTGAAAAGATGCTCATACATTGCCTATTGATGGACAAAAAAAACAATATAATTTAGCTGGCAGTTGAGCAAGTACAGGGCAGCGTAGTTTATCAAATGAAAGCTGCAATTGATGACGATCTTTTAGCAATGATCCTTCATGGCACCCTGGACCTCAATTGCTCGGTTTACTTTCACCCCATCTCATTATCATTTAGTCATGATCCTTGACTGTAACCTGGACCTGAACCAATGCTCATACATTGCCTATTGGAAGACAAAACATAGACGATATTAATAGTCAAGCATGTATAACTGGGATGGGATGGAAAAGAAATCCCAATGAATTGTTTAAAAAGCCGTTGATCAACAAACTTTGGAGAATTATACGGTGTACAATATTTTTAAAAGATTGGCGAAGTCTGATACAAACAAAATGATGGAGTTTTCTCTGTGGTGCAGAGCTTCAAAGCATTAATACAATGGAGAAGAGAAGTAGTTACTTACCTTGGCGAAGGCGTCCCTTCCATAGTACGCCTGATCCTTGGTATGACCTTTATGAACGACCTCATTTGACCCCGCGGCCACGACCCGGAAGCAGAGGGCCTCGACAAGGCCTTCCTTTGTAACATTCAGAAGTGACATGAGAGTTTGTATCGGTTCCTGGCTCTGGATGTAAGATCCTTCTTCCTTGTCTGACTTGCTCTCGAACTGAACCTCTCCCTAAATCATAAACAATGATGAAAACAAATAACAATGGTAAGAGGTACAATTTTTACGAATGTTGTTCACATTAGAAGTGGCTTATGAATTCAAATGGGGTCCTGGTCCTGAATATAAAACCTCTCTTCATTCTCTTTGATTCGACAAGGCCTTCCATCATAATGATTAGAAGCCACATGAGCGTTCATATTGGCTCCTGGCTCTGGAAGTAAGATCCATCCTCTTTGTCTGTCTTGCTCTCAAACTGAACTTCACCCTAATGATGCACAAACAATAACAAAAATCTTTAACTCATATGAGAAGAGTTTATAAATATTGTAAATAGTATTTAAGCAGTTCTTAGTTCAAAGTATGTTTTGTTAGCAAGAAATACAAACAACTGATGTGCGACAATACTCCTTGGAGGTCTTATGCACACTACAGGAAGAAGAAGAAGAACACAAATATTATTAAAGCCACATATGTTCATCACTTAGGTACATGTACACTGTACATGTAGGTAACTACACTGTATACGATTATACATGGATATTGTCTTTTCACCATCTAGGTGTAAGTTACAACTTATGAAAGAACTGTATGAACATCATCAGTTACTCTGAACTGTGATGAAACAAATCATGGCATGTTAACAAGAATCAAACTCAAGATCTGACAATAATGATTCTAAGAATAAGATTCTAGTTATGATATTCAAGTTACCCATTGTCATGGGTGTCCCTGCTTTTAAAAGGCGTTGGCGTGTCGTCCCCCCTATTCATCAATTTTAGATCAATCTCCTTCATTCCTGTCCATCTGATCAGGTTCGTTAAATTGATCAGATACTTAGACCCCCATTTACACCAGAAAGGAGGCCCGAGGCCACAATTTGTATTTTTACACCAAGATTTGGGCCGTCAATTACCGTAGGCCTCCTTTTATTCCATTATCATCCACCTGTCTCATATTCTTTTTCCTTCTCCGCATTTTATTCATTCTCTTTCCGTTGTTTCATTTTCTTTTCTTTTTATTTTGTTTTCTTTATTTCATCTTTCATTTTCCACCTTCCGACCTTCTTTTCCTGGTACTCCTATCCTTAGGTTATACGTTGACTCGCTCAGTCAGTCTATCCATATGTTATCCATTGTTTTCCATTTATTCTTTTCTCATTTTCTGTCTATCCTTTTGTTATTCTTTGTTTTTCATTTATTCTATCCTCATTTTCTGTCTATCCGTATGCTATGGAGTTATTTTCCCGGCTTTTCACGTCAATTAAATCATGCAAAATTGGAGGCCCGAGGCCTCCTTTGTGTTTACACCAAGCTTTAGGCCTGCCTTTATGCCTGGTGTAAATGGGGTCTTCATAGAAGACGCTTTCCAGGTGAATACTGTAGATTCTCTTTCAATCACCACGATGTACAGTGCATAAGCTTTGTAGGTCTGTAACCTCGGCTGATTTTCAAAAAGTGACACTTCAAAAGTGACACAGAAAGTTAAATTGACACTTGAATAAACACTATGAGCATACGAGACAAAGAATTTTAGACAAAGTACATGTAAATGACTTCATTCAGGCATTTACAATAGCTAGATAAACACAACAGAAAGTACCATTCTTATTAATTGTGCAACACATGTTTGAGATACTTCCACAAAATAAGAGGGAAGAAAATTTCTTTTGTGTGTATCAAGCTATTCTTAATGCTTGAATGCAGTATGCTGTTTACTTCGTCCATAAGTCTTTGTCCCTCAGCTCATGATGAAAAGGTTTCAATTCTCTATTCAAGAGTAATTAATAAATGTTATTTATACTTACGAGATGTATAATTGCAGCGACCATCGTCCAAACAGTCTTCTGTTCATCAGGAGTAAAACCTAGATCCCTCATGGCTTCCTGAGCGGCCTTGTAGTCTCTCCTGTCATGACCAACTTGTGATGTCTACAATAAAAATAAATTGTGAAAGTTTTAATGAAAAATTCAGATGAGATCTCAATATAATACTAAATGTTTGTTCTTGAATCTCATAATAAATATTACTTTAACACCAAAAATTGCTATTAACTTATCTCACTGCAAAACGCAATAAACTTACAAGTCCTCAATATTAGGGGCCCCACAAAAAATTACATAGTTCATGGTCTTAGCTCTACTGCAATACAGTTTTGCACCTGTGACTCTCNCCCCCCCCCGTCAAAAAAAAGGGAAAATAAAAATATAAGAAAAAGGTATTGGTAACATTTAAAATGATTTAAGTGTAAGTGATTGAAGACAAAAATAATGCTATAATAATTGCATAAAAATTATTGCAGTAAACGTAATGTTTGAAAAGAAAAATGTCACTTCACCTACATAATCTAGAAGTAAAATAAGAAATAAACAATGAAATAAATCTACACTTTCTATTTAGCAAATAAGGGGAAAGGATAGTGCAAAAACATAATGACAATGCATTCCATAGAGTAAAAACGCATTAAAAATCGTAAGAGTATCTTGAATGCGGTAAGAGAAGGATAGTGAATTGAAACAAAGCATTAACATTCAATTGCTCGACAAGATTAGATAATCATAGAGATAACTATGTGAGAAATAAATCATTTTGAAGTTGTGTGAACAAATTGTATAGTACTCAATTCTATGCTTTCACTTACATGTACTACATTACACTGCAAAGAAAAAAAAACTATTTTTTTTTAAACTCATAAATGCAATTATCTCCTTCAACAAGATAATTATAACACGAATTATAACATCTCACAGAGAAGAAAAATTAACTGAGGTGAATATATAATAAGCAAGTGAGACTACATTGAAAGAAAGTATGCACATACAAAAAAAAGACACCCAAATCAAATTTTCTAATATGAAACACATAAAACAAAAATTCATATGAACTTTCTCTATAATAGCAAGACTGATTTGCTATTTTGACATAGCTACATACTATATCTTCTGTTGTTTCCATCTGTTGCCACAAAAAATGGTACAAAAACAAGGAAACGATATTAGTTGAATAAATACATTTTCAAGTTTTCATCAAAGGATCTTCTTCACATCCACTATCTGATCTGAGTCAATTGATCATTATCGATTTGTTGATTAAATATTGTAAATTTGAATACATATAAAAAATTGCATATCTTTCTTCAAGTAAAATATTATGTCAATGAAGATTGATAAACAAATTCATAAACTCATACCATTATTTACTTCACATAGTTCTTGTTAGTAGAAAATTAAATAGCTTTTTGAGGATATACAATGTAGGTGCACTGCAATAAGGTATTGATGTATACCAACATCTAAACATTTTGGTACGTCATATTAAACATACAAAGAGCAAATTATTAATTCGCACAATGTAAAGCTGGCTCAGCCTTTGGCTAGTTTTCACATTGACAATACTGTCACATCTGGATATTTCAAATTAGGTTGTGCATCTCGAGCTAAATAGAGCGAAGGACAGCGATGAACAAAAGCATAACTTTTGTGACTTGGGATAATTCAGACTGGGCTATTTACAGTAATCTCGAGATAAGTTACAAAGAGGACCGACGAGAGACTAAAAACAGAGATCAAGGGAACTTGGGATAGCGCAGCATTGGCTATAGTGAGCTAGTCAACATGATAAATGAATTCACTTCAACAATACGCCCTGAATTCCATACAATATGTCACAATGTCCAGTTAAGATAATTATAATGCACATGATACGCTTGTAATTTTTGATAATTGCCAATTTCTCCCCATTTAACATCATCATATGTACTTGGTGCTGCATTGAATTAATCCCCCATTGTTTGTTTTTGTCGGGAAATATAAGAAAGAAAATGTAAAACAAAAGGTGACTTTTAAATCTAAACCAGGGCAAAAATAAAGACATATGTACACAAATGCCTCTAACCTGAAGTAGATACCGCGGCTCATTGATTTATTTTTTTATGGTGAAAATTGTATAGCACCATCTATGGCTCTTTGTTTCTTTAATTGTTGGTTGCGAGAATTGACAGATGAATTTGACTTACTGCTGTTCCATTGCCTTGGTTGATGTAGAAGAAGGCCTTTGGATCTCTCTTTAGTTTGAATTCCTTTAACATCTGATCTGTGCATCCTACCAAGAGCTGATAGAACGAGTGGAAGTTACGCTCCCCTTTCTGCTGGTGGATCACTCTCGACTGGAAATATACAAATAAATGAAAAATAAAGGACATTATATACATATGCTACTATAAAATAGAAAACTAAATTCTACATTGTAGAAATGAAGAAGGCTTTTGAATCTCTTTTCAGTTTGAGCTCTTTTAGAATCTGATCTGTGCATCCTACCAAGAGCTGGTAGAACGAATGGAAGTTACGCTCCCCTTTCTGCTGGTGGATCACTCTCGACTGCAGAAATACAGAGAAATGAAAATAAAACCACATTATATGCTATCAAATAAAATGAAATTCTAGACATGGTGTAGAAGGACTCTCTTTAGTTTGAACTCCTTTCGCATCTGATCTGTGCATCCTACCAAGAGCTGGTAGAACGAATGGAAGTTACGCTCTCCTTTCTGTTGGTGAATCACTCTTGACTGCAGAAATACAAAGAAATTAAAAATAAAGGACATTATTTTGCTGCAATAAAATAGAAAACTAAATTCTAGAAATGAAGAAGGCTTTGGATCTCTTTTGAGTTTGAGCTCTTTTAGAATATGATCTGTACAACCTACCAAGAGCTGGTAGAACGAATGGAAGTTACGCTCCCCTTTCTGTTGGTGTATTACTCTTGACTGCAGAAATACAGAGAAATGGAAAAAAAACACATTATATGCTATCAAAAAGATAAAATGAAATTCTAGACATGGTACGAAGGACTCTCTTTAGTTTGAACTCCTTTCGCATCTGATCTGTGCATCCTACCAAGAGCTGGTAGAACGAATGGAAGTTACACTCTCCTTTCTGCTGGTGTATCACTCTCGACTGTAAAAATAGAAAGAAACAAAAATAAAGGATAAAAATATGCAATTATAAAAATAAAATGAAATTATAGAAATGATGAAGAAGAAGGCCTCTTTAGTTTGAGCTCCTCATATGCAATTATAAAGGTAAAATGAAATTCTAGAAATGATGGAGTAGAAGGCCTTTGGATCTCTTTTGAGTTTGAGCTCTTTTAGAATCTGATCTGTACATCCTACCAAGAGCTGGTAGAAGGAGTGGAAGTTACGCTCCCCTTTCTGCTGGTGGATCACTCTCGACTGTAAAAATAGAAAGAAACAAAAATAAAGGATAAAAATATGCAATTATAAAGATAAAATGAAATTATAGAAATGATGAAGAAGAAGGCCTCTTTAGTTTGAGCTCCTTTAGCACCTGATCTGTACACCCTACCAAGAGCTGGTAGAACGAATGGAAGTTACGCTCTTCCTTCTGTTGGTGGATTACCCTCGACTGGAAAAACAATACGAAGAAACAAAAATAAAGGATACTATATGCAATTATAAAGATAAAATGAAATCTATAAATGATATAGAAAAGGTATTTGGATCTCTCTTTAGTTTGAACTCCTCTTTAGTTTGAACATCTGATTTGTGCAACCTACCAAGAGCTGGTAGAAGGAGTGAAAGTTACGCTCTCCTTTCTGTTGGTGTATAACTCTCGACTGGAAAGACAATACAATAACGAACAATGCTTTATATCCTATTTGATGACAAGTAAGGCTTCTCAAATAATCAAATAAAGCTATGGAATGATTTAAAACCATTAAGAGCTATTTCATATACCACTAAGAGCTGCTAGAACAAATGACAGTTGTATTTGATTTTTAGTTCTTATTTCATGCAGTCGAAAGTAATACACCAACAGAAAGGGGGGTGTAACTTGTCTCCATTCTGTTGGTGAATATTAAACTCTTGACTGGAAAGAAAAGAAAAAAAGGAACAAGGATTTATTTGTCATTTAATAAAAAGCTAGAGTTTTAAAAATAATCAAATACAGATACATGTTAGTCATGATTTAAAATCATTGAAAACTATTGAGTAGTATAGATGGTAGAATGAATGAAAGCACCATTCTCTTTTCTGCCAGTGTATTAATCTCAACTGGAGAGAGTGAGGAACAAAAAAAATACATTGCAACAAAATGTTTCACTTTTTAAAGGAAAATTAGGGAAATTATCAAATACCGTCATAAGATTGGAAATAGTGATAAAATATTTTGGATTTAGCCAGAGCAAATTCTTTTCCCCAGAAATAGTAGAAAGAATCAAAGTTCCCTCCCCTTTCTGCTAGTTTTTAACTTTCGCCACCTAAGTGTGACATTCCATTGGCAGATAACATGCAACTTTCAGCCCAAATTCTGCCTTTGTACAAGTATTCAGACCTCTCTTGAATTGAAGGTTGGGGATACAATAATAATAATAGGAATGGGGCAATCCCACGACAGTGTTGTGTTTCTTTTCAATATGCCATTTTCTTGAGAACTACTCATTGAAATGAGCACTACAAAATGGTACTTTTCATTTTAATTGCTAAAGAAATAGTACATATTATGATCATTATCATAATTATCAAAATTCAATATGTATGAAATATCTTTTACACATATATTGAATTTCCTTGAAGTTCAGTTCTCAGGAAATTGGTGTTACAGACATGACACTTTTGTTGCCTGCCAGTCGTTGAATTTCTCTAAAAACCTGTTGTGTTATTCATGTTATAATAAACCATGAAAACATAAATCTGCTGGTATTGCCAACATGATTTATTACCTACAGTTCCGGTTCTGATCGATGTAATAATAATAATAATAATATATGCAATTTATATAGCACACGTATCCACTCTCATTGCTGAGTGCTCAAAGCGCTTTTACATCATTATTACTCTGGCTTTATCCCAGCAGCCACCAGCACACTTGGCATTTCAAGGAATAAATATTCCTGCCAGGTACCCATTCACCTCACCTGGGTTGAGTGCAGCACAGTGTGGATAAATTTCTTGCTGAAGGAAATTGACGCCATGGGTGGGATTCGAACCTAAGACCCTCTGGTTGAAAGGCGAGAAACACGACCACTACACCACGGCGCCTCCATGTGATACAAGTAAGGAAGTATTCTTCTAAGCGCACAGAGACTCACGTATTGCGCTACATATGAGCAGAAATTATCATCAAAATTATTATTATTCTTAAATGTGACTTTCATATATATATATATTGTACAGAGAATAGACAATAATTCACTCCTGGATGTACTGTACATTGTAGATCTTACTGTACATGTGAATCAGAATTGAGATTATAAATCTTCTACTCGAATTGGTAAGAACTTTCTACCATTTCTAAAAATTTATGATCTCAATTGTTGTCCGACATGACGTCACAGATTCTGTGCATGTTACCGATTGCATGCATCCCCAGTGCCAGTGATTGTCATATCTGTGCAATTTTGCTCAAATTTTCACAGTTTGATCATCTGATCTTTCGTCATTCAATGAGAAACATGACAATTCCAAGTGCTGGTTCCCCTTTGATAAAAACAGTGTTGGATGAAAAAGGGCGATTAATTTAGAAAATTTGGATGACAGCATGACAAGCTCTGAACAATTCTTCCTCTAGCTTAAATGGGTGTCAGACACAAAAAGGATAATTTTTTTCCTCTGTCCACCCCTGGAAAGGAGAGAAAAAAAAGAAACCTTTTGATAAATTATATAACCAGACTATCATCTAAAGTCTATCCAAATGTAAAACCCACACTTTTAGATATCTGTTTTCACCTTCTAGTTCTTCTTTATTCTTCATTTAAATGTTTGTTCTTAATTTCTCTGCTGTGTTTTATCCAACTATTTTATAAATGTTTGTTAAATATGTTGTATTGCTTAAACCTTATGCATTTCTACTCATGTATAATGTATCATAGGAGTATTCT
Organism: Temnopleurus reevesii; assembly: GCA_036244855.1. NCBI lineage: Eukaryota > Metazoa > Echinodermata > Echinoidea > Temnopleuroida > Temnopleuridae > Temnopleurus > Temnopleurus reevesii. Next base: position 40,796 of record BQKZ01003923.1, read on the forward strand.
ATGTTGTAAATATGCTTTGGTTTTGTATATAACAGTAAAGTAAAGGGGGGGGGGAGATAGAGGAGACGAAATTCTGTGTCATATGCAAGTAATTCCTGACACAAAATGTTATTACAGGATGACATTACAAAGCAAAATTGTTTGGAAATAGGAAACCAAATCAGCAATGAGGATTCAAAACTACAACATCAAAACTCATTTTACACTTCATACGTTTGCCTCTCCTGTTTTTGTACAGACACAAAAGTACACCAACACTTCCTTTCTGTTGAGAAGAAAAGGACTGAGAAAACAATTATGGTGATTTCTTAGGGTCTACGATTTCCTTGAATACGGAAATGATGTCTTCATACCTAGCAATGATAATAATAACACTATTCCGATGACATGAAAAATCCATATATGATGAAAAGGAAGTGAATGACTAAAATTCAAAGTGAGATACACATGTACATTCACAATCAAATTTTGAGCTCTGACTGAAGCATTTCCCTTGTTCAACTAATTCCTTTGCTCATAACCAGATCCACAAAAATACTTAGATTGCATGGAAATCAAGATATGAAAATACAAAAAAAGTTACTTTAAAGATATATTCTGGTATTTGTTAAAAAAATAAAATAAATGTTCACAGAATCGCACAAAATGTGAGAAGAATGTTCAGAACTATGAATAAATAATATGTGCCAAAGTGTTTTGCAAGAAAATGTATAATGGCAGAGAAATGTGCAAATAAAGGGTCAAAATTGGGCCATGTCGGGCCGACAGATTTTATACCAGTCCCACGCGCTGCTTCCTGTGTTTGCTGCAGTGGACAGAGCACGTGGAGAATGACATAATTTCGCTTTTAACCGGTTTGAGGTTATCATATTAGTTTTCCCTTGTCTACACAAGCCACGTTGTGCTTTGTTTGTAACATAAGATTATTTTAATCATTCATTTTTCCAAATTGAAGTTCTTTGCAAATACTCGATATTCGCTTTAACCCATTCACTACTGAATTCTGCAATTCCCATGGAGTTTATACAGAGACTACCCTGCTCTAGTAGTTAATTGTTTATCATTCATGTCTGAGGATGTGATTTTTTCGCGAAAACAAGTTGGACTTTCTTTCTTCGGACCCTCATGAAATATCCCCCATTGAATCTTATTCATCAGAAAGAGGTTCAATAATCAAAATTCAATTCAATTCATTTCACATATCACAATGAACAATCTTAGAGAACGAGTGGATTTATTATAAACAAAACAATCACATGAATTAGTAAAAACAACACAATTTCACTTCAATTTCACTCTAAACCCTCACTTTTCTTTACTTTTTTTTAACAAATCTATTCAAGTATTTCAGTGGAAACATTATTTTTTTTTACAGCTGAAATGAGACATTCATTCTTATAAAGGATGTTATAAGTTACATTTGACAGTCCAATTTCCTTTCTGGGAAAAACCTTAACTTCTTGATAATGAAGAGGAAAGAGGGTGATCACAATGTTATTCTTTAAAAAAAAATGGAGACTTGTAAAGGGGAAATCACAGTCAGCCTAGTACAGATCTCTAAAGACTATTTACAAATTTTACAGCTCAATTTTTGTTCAACAACTGGAACATTTTCAGTGAACCTCTTTCTCCCAGAGTTGATAGGAAAGAGTAGGATAATGGCATCCTCAAAATAGAATCTATAGTGTAATTCTATTTTATTTGCACTACTGATGTTTATTAAGATTGAATTCCTCCCCGGTTCCTCTTGTGAAAATTAGGAATAGCAAATTATTGGGAATGAACATGATGAAACACTATAAAGCAATCCCAAGCTTTATTAGAAAGTCCCTGCATATCCATAGCCAAATAAATGTGACATCTTATTGCAGTTGAACCTCCATGACATAACAGTAGTAAAGGCAGACAGATCTCAGTGTTTCTTTGCAATAAATGTCAATCTATATTTGACTCTCCAAACCCAGGAGAAAGAGGTGCCCACAAAGATTTTATTCCATATCTGTCCATTCTTAGAGGTGGATGAGGGTAGGGAAGAGACACTACCACATAGAATATTGCCACCTAAATAGGGAATAGTTTTTGTAAAAACTGTTCAAGGTGAACAAGAAATATTTTAAGTTTGGTCTATTTTTATTCAAAGACAATGCCATACAATTCTTCATTATGTTTCTTCATGAAAATGATCCTGTTTCTGTTAAAGAATAATTTGAATAAAGTGATTGCTGAAATTGGTTATCCACCTACTCATTTAGCATTTATCTATACATATACGTATGTATGAATTCACATAATTTCCTTGTCATTTTGCCTATTATCGATACTGTATAACGGGATATTACATCGCTGTGTTAATATTTTGGGGTTGGTTGGTCCATGAACACTTTCGTGGGGTATTTTATTTACAATAATTTGCTTTTCAGTGAGCACAATTTTATACCTTTAAATCATCCAGTGCCTCCTAATATGAAGAAAACCTTGAAAAAAAATAGAATAGAATGTGACAGCATGTAGCATACCCCATAGTATTTATATGGAGGAGCACTTCCTCTTCGGGAAACACCTCATTCTGTATCCTTCCATGGGCTTTATGGTATGGAAGAAAATGTTGGCTATTTGTCAATTATTGTTGCTTGATTCCCGCTGTGATCCTGATATTTGGAAGAATTATGCACCTCTTGTACTGGTGGGTAATATTTAGAGACAGAAAAGAAAAGAAAATTGAATAATAGAATGAAATTTCGTTTGATAATTATTCAGTGCTTTATAATATAGAAGAAAGTGTTGGCTATTTGTCAATTAATGCTGCTTGATTCCTGGTGTGTTCTTGATATTCATAAGATGTGTGTACCTCTCATATTGGTGGGACACATTTACAGAAAGAAAGGTGAGAGAATAATAACAATGAGATTTTGTTCTCAAATTAAATATGTTATTATTCAGTGTTTTATGTTATGGAAGAAAATGCTGGCTATTTGTCAATTAATGCTGCTTGATTCATGCTGTGTTCCTGATATTTGTAAAAATTATGCACCTCTCATTTTGGTGGGACACATTTACAAAAAGAAAGGTGAGAGAATAATAACAATGAGATTTTGTTCTCAAATTAGATATGTTATTATTCAGTGCTTTATGTTATAGAAGAAAATGTTGGCTATTTGTCAATTAATACTGCTTGATTCATGCTGTGTTACTAATATCCAGAATAATTGTGCACCTCTCATATCGGTGGGACACATTTACAGCAATAAAACTAAATTAGAGAATAACACATTGAGATTTTACTCTAAAATTATCTTCAATATCATTCACTTAGTCTTAGATCTATTTTCATATTGTTTTCCTTTGATAGCGAAGCAGCCCTGACATACTAATTGTTGCAATTCAAAGTAGCCCTATCTCAACTATGGAGGGGAAAAATAATTTCATATTGTATGTTCTTGTTCAATTCTCTTAGTCCATGGCTTTAAAGACAATAAAGAGTTCTGTAAATCCAACATATCCCCCTCAAAATTTGTTGGCAAAACAAACAATTTTTGGGAAGAGTATTACAAAAAAGGAAAAAACTGAAACAAAACAAAACAAAAATCAAAGACAAGACAAAAAATAGCAAAAACAAGAAAAAATCAAAAGTATCTATATAGACATACTGGAGGAATCAGTAAATATGGGAGATACTGTATATGTACAATTCAGCTCTCCATTTGTCGAACTAAATCTAAAATGTAAGAAATCAACCCAAGCATCAAATAATGATATTGACGGAGATCACCTTCAAAGTTTGATATTCAATGGATCTCTCGCATGCCTCATTTGTCATAGCAATATTAATACATTTATATCAATTGCTACAAATATTTGTTAGTATAATTTGCTACGGCCCATTGCCCAAATCGTTGAGGGATGACCGATGATGATATTAAATGCACATTGATCAGTCACACAAATGCACTGCATATAACATGAAGTTTTATGCCCAGAAAGTGTCTGCAAACCGCAATTGGTAATCCTTTTTTGCCTTTTTTGATACCCCTGATGTAATCTACCAGTACCAAGAGCTTGTTTTAGAGTATACCCTGCTTTCAAGCAGATCAGGGGGGTGTTTCATCAAGTTTTGTCGCAGAGACAATTAGTCAGCGCTGACAATTACCTTGATTGTGATTGGATGAAAAGCGCTATCGCTGACAGTTGCTATGGGAACTGTCGGAAAATGACTTCTTGTCGCTGCGACAAATCTTGATGAAACATCCCCCTTGTCTTACATTCCATCTACATGTACATCTCCTCCTCGTACCTCTCCTAAACTCCAAATCACTTCCGACCCCTCCACTCCCTTCCCCACCCTCTGCTCCCCTACCATTCCTCCTTCCTTCCCTCCCTTTCATCCATCCTCTCCTCCCCATTACTTTCCATCATCATCTGCCCCCTCCCCTCTCCTTCCATATTATCCCTCCTCTCCTCTCCTAAGCCCCTCCCCCTTAAACCCCTTCCCTCCACTCTACTCTCTCCTCTCAATCCCTTTTGTCCATTCCCTCTACTTCCCTTCCCTACCCTCTAGTCCCCCACCATTCCTCCTTCCTTCCCTCCCTTTCCCTCCCCTCCTCTTTCGTCCACCCTCTCCTCCCCATTACCTTCCATCATCATCTGCCCCCTCCCCTCTCCCTCCATATTCTCCCTCCTCTCCTCTCCTGAGCCCCTCCTCCTTAACCCCCTTCCCTCCACTCTACTCTCTCCTCTCAATCCCTTTTGTCCATTCTCTCTACTTCTCTTCCCTACCCTCTACTCCCTCCCCATTCTCTTATTCCCCCTCCTCCCCACCTTCCTTCCTTCCCTCCCTACCCCCTTCCCCTTCTCTCCATGTGTCCACCATGGGGGGGGGGGGGGGGGGGGGGGGGG
>BQKZ01003923.1:55381-66917 GCA_036244855.1 Temnopleurus reevesii
GATGATGATGACGATAATGATGGTGATGATGATGATTATGATAATAGTGATGGTGGTGATAGTGATGATAATGATGATGAGGATGATGGTGATGATGGTGGTGATGATGAAGAGATGATAATGATGATGACGATGACTATGGAGACTTCATTTTTCAAAGCTCAACATGAGTGCGCTAATCAGGTCTGTATGTATTCTTACAAAGGTATAATGAAAACTGACCCCTAAAGTGTGCATTTACAAAGCTCATTAACGTCTATGAGAGTTTGGTTGTACAACGCTGGTATTTGATAAACCTGGATGATAAATAGAAGCTGGCAAAAGCCAATTAATAGGCAGAATGAATTTAATACATGTAATTGGCAAATTCTTAACGCAAGTGAATGAGGGACAAAATATTAGCATAGGGGTTGAAAAGTAGGTTATTTCTTAATTGTTCTGTGTCCCTAGATTGAAAACATTATATGACAATTTCATGCATTATCCCTCTTTCTATCATCCCTATTTCCATCTTCCACATGGATATATTTTCTGTTGCAGGGAGAACCATACATTGATTTAATACTCAATTAATTTGTCTTCAGAATACGTGTACCATAAATGTCCAGATCAATATGACAGAATAGCAAGGACATTCCAACGTAGAAAAATGAATATTTCAAAAGCTTTCATTGGGTGCAAATCAGGGCATCCTGTTTGTGTGAACTAGAAACCCAGAAAAATTACATTGACTTAATCTGATTCAATCAAAGGCATCAATTGGCAGATGTACATGACAACATCTCTCTTTCCTTTACAATACGTATTTAATTAAAATCGCTGATCTACAATGTAATAATAATAATACACGGTTTGTATATAGCGCTTATTAACTCGTTATTAGAATTCTCTATTAAAAAGTGCTCTACAATTGCAGCATTATTACCCTGGCTTTAGCAGTGCAGCTATCAGGCGCATCAGCTTTTTAAGGACTAAATTCCTACCAGGACGAGGTGCCCATTCACCTCACCTGAGCTGGGTTGAGTGCAGCACAATTTGGATGAATTTCTTGCTGAAGGAAATTCACACCATATACATGTAGGTGGAATTCAAACCTACATAATGTTTAGACAATCTGTATGAATTTCAATTATTTAAACATAGGTGGCTGTCACAGAAAAGAGACTCATGTGGAAGACGGGAAAAGTCATCATACATGAAATCTCCCTGAATTTTTTTTTTCAATTATGTAATCTTTCATTTCTAAACCCAATACGAAAAATGTAATAATAAGATCCTCATCTAGATGGTTTCTTTTAGCCCAAGCCACATTTTCATTCGTTTTTTTTACTGAAATCACAAATCTTAAATTTTAATCGTTAGCTGCGTTTCGATCTACATGTAACAACACCTGCTTTAAACTTTAAATGCCAGATGAATTTCCATATGAGACCAACTGTAAATGCATATTTACAGGTATTGCATGATCTTTGTTTGGACTTTATTGCACACAGCTACAAAACTCCCATCCACAAACAACTTCAATATTGAATTGGATTATTTTGCTGCTTACTGAGGCCGATAACAAATTATGGATTATTTTTCATAGATGATTAACTTCCTCGAGTCACTGTCCTAGGAGATTATACTACTGTATAGTACCATTAGTACAAGGTCCAGCATTACCATGATGGCCAGCTCATAATTACAAGTTGCAAGTAATTAATCAAAAACAGTAAATGATTACCATTTCTTGATTATTAAAAAGCAAAATTGCTTCTTGTAAACACACTCATTTTTAATTTTCATTTTAATGATTACCCTATGGCTTTTTTTCAGGTTTCATTCTCGATTTTGGAATAATTAAATGCTTCCTGCACTTGCACACCACTATATTTGGCTGAACAAATGTGTACCACTATATATTTGTAGTCCATTTAATGATTTTTTCCCCTAAACTTTGATAAAATGTTATTCCACAATGCATCTTGCAGCATCTTGGAAAATCCTGAATTATCCTCCTTCCCCCCCCCCTAAAAAGGATGCCACCAAAGAAGTGTGAAGGTACATGTACATGAACAAGAAATTTCCAGAGAAAGCTCGCCCAATTCCTCTAATTTTTTGTTGGTTGAACAAACCAGATTGTTTGGGGTACTGTACTCTTCTTCTTCTCTTGCTATCTTTCAACGTTCCCTATTAACCTTTAGATCTGTAATAGTTAAATACTTTGTTGGTATGTATTTTGTGTAGGTAATCAATTTTCTATGACACTGTTAAGCGCTGTGATACATATTTCTGTAAGAGCGCTATATAAATGCCAATATTATTAGTAGTAGTATTTGCTATGACACAATAACCTCTCACTTACTTTCACAATTTCATACCACAATTTGCAATCAGAGTCACTGGCGTTATTTAAACATAGAATAGCTTTCAGTGTGAAAAGCTATTGACTTCAAACAATAGCTAACCACCCAAAAAGGTATGACAACCAACCTGATATAACAATGCAAGTATCCCTGGCTCTCCTCTTCATCGACTTGTACGCCGCATCAGCGATGGCAAATATATGAGGAGGACGTTCGTATATCTCACGCCCTCTATAGTCGTTGATCTGCTCATTGCCATAGATGTTGACCATCCGATATGGATTGATGGAGACTACTACTTCTCCAATGTATGTGTAGATGCGACCCTTCTGGAATCTGAGGATGTGGTTAGGAAGAAAATCACAAGATGATTAGAAGTGGGCAGACTATCAAATCCAAACACTAATTAACATCCCCCCAAATCACAGTACATCTATCATAATATTTCCATGGATAGACAAAGTTAGGCCAAGATATCATCAATACAAAGATTTTGGCCAAGTGCAATTTCACTTCCATTGTTGATGAATGCCATTAGCTAGCGGTATTACATGTAGTCATAAATCATTCCAAGACCAACAATGTCAGGCAGCTTTATTTACAGGTACTTTGTTTTGAATAAATGTCTCCCATGGGGGTAAATAAAGAAGACAAATTATATTTTGATGTTCCGTTGTAGTCTTCAATGTACATGAATTTATATTGTATCAAAACATCTGAGCTTTTAAAATAGAAATCCCTCATTATTAAAAATTTGCATAATACTTCCATTAAAGCTGTCAAATAGAAAAATTATTTGTTTTGTTTGTTTCAAAAGTGTGCAATGCATGTCCCAAAGAAATATAACATGTATGCCTGAAACAGCTGTGCCAATAATGAGACAAAACACTCATATTGCCAAAGAGAAAGAAACAGTGTCCAACATCACACAGAATCGTATGCATGGGAGCATCCCATTATTTGATTAAAACCATCATACTGATTAGTACAAACATACAGGATACCAGTCTAATCAAATTGGTTTCAATATTGGATAATGCCCGGCTAAATGATTTTTGCTGCCAATGGGGCAATCCCGCATGCATCAATGCACTTGCTTACTCTATCCCGCTGTATTACTATCATAGGTTATTCATTAGAAAGACTGGGCAGCCCATTGTAGAGTAATTAGTGAATTATTAATTTCAAATACTATGTTAATGATTTCATTATTGAACAAAAAGTACTAGTTAGGAGAATCATTGAGGAATTATTTTTAAAAAAATAATGAAATCATGAGAAGGGTGTGTTTCTTTGAATAATATTGACAAAAATTATTAAAACACACTTTCAAAATATTTTAAATCTGTGGTGTATGTTTAGAGTACCATTTATGATTCAGTTTTTGTTGTCAAAATACATAATGAAGGATAATACATACACATGTAATAGACCAGATTCTGTATATTAAAAGTCAAATTAATAAATACACTGTAGAACCCAAGGGATAATTATTCCCTCATTGCAATCTATCATAATAAAATGGATTGGTTTATAATTCATTTTCAATTACAGAGTATTCAATGCTCTATTGCATGTTGTTTCAGGTTTAAAGGATTATTGATTGACTAATAAAGATATTCAATATCATTCTATATGGACACTTGAGGACAAATTTATGATCCCTGAAAATAGGTTCTGAGCTCCCTGTCCATCCTGATCATGCGAAATAATGGTTAAATTCAATAAAGGCTAATAGAAATTTTGAAATTTATTAATTTAAACTTCAACATATTATGTTCCTCTTAGATTTTTTACATAACTGTAAATGTAAACACAAAAATAGGGGATCGAGGAGCTATCATGTATGGAGGGGATGACTGGTATTACCTACAAAAAATGTAATATGCACATCAGGACAGAAATAGACACTTCCATTTTTATGCTGGTAGAAATGTAAATTTGTAGGCCGACATGATACATAGTTTGGATTACATGTATTATTACTTTGATATTTGCAGTTGATTACAGGTAGTGGCTACACAATACATTCAATTTTCAAAAATGTGTAAATTGTACATAAATGGTGAAGGAACAGTGAACTAATGTCTATACTATAAATATTCCAAGTTTCAAAGCACCATACACAGGGAAAATCTTGACCTGTGGCATTTCTCAATCAAATTCAATTTCATCTTTTTATCATTGTCAGCAAAACAAATATAAATCAATATAATGATACAATCTTAAAAACATTGAATTTTACAATAAATACAAATATGGAATGGTTATAATGCATTGCAGCATAATATCTACAGTAGTGGGAAACTAAAAAGAAACAATAACTATATTTGTATGATTCAAATCAATCACTTTGATGGATTGTATTTTGTTTTTAATTAAAGAAAAGAAAGTTACAATAACAGATAAAAATAGCTGGTATTCAAAACAGAATCAAGAAATTGGCATGCATCAAACCTTGGAAACAAGACATTAGCTGAACATGCTGTTTTAATCATTGGGGTTAGAGGGGCCCCTATGAAGGAATAAAAGGGGAAACCCCCTCATGGATGAATGATTCAATGCATAGAAATTTGGGGAACCCCCTTCAGTCACAGAGGACCCACCATAGCATAGTCTATATTCTCAGACTTATTTATTCATTCTTCACAAGAAGGGTTTAACAAGTTCTAACGTTTCCAAGCACCTCGATATGGTTTTTCTCGAAAGGGTGANAGCATCCCATTATTTGATTAAAACCATCATACTGATTAATACAAACATACAGGATACCAGTCTAATCAAATTGGTTTCAATATTGGATAATGCCCAGCTAAATGATTTTTGCTTCCAATGGGGCATGCTTCCAATGCAGTGGCATTCGCTTGCTCTTTCACTGTATTGCTATCATAGGTTATTCACTAGAAAGACTGGGCAGATTGTTGTAGAGTAATTAGTGAATTATTAATTTTGAATACTATGTTAATGATTTCATGATGAAAAAGTATACTTTTTATAGGAGAATCATTGATCGTTTAGTATAAATGCATCTTTTATGATTACTCAAACTGAAAAAAAAATGATTAAAATTAACTGTCAAAATATTTCAAATCTATATATTAAAGGTACATGTTTTTAGAGCATTATCTTTTATTCAGTTTTCATTCTTAAACATACAGGATACCAGTCTAATCAAATTGGTTTTAATATTGGAATATGCCCAGCTAAAAAAGTAAATGATTTCTGCTGCCAATGGGGCATGCCTCACTGCACTTGCTTACTCTATCCCACTACATATTGCTATCAAAGTTTATACATTAGAAAGACTGGACAGCTCATTGTAGAGTAATTAGTGAATCATTAATTTTGAATACTATGTTAATGATTTCATTATTGAACAAAAAGTATTATGTACACTGTAGAAGAATCATTGAGGAATCATTTTAAAAAATTAATGAAATCATGAAAAGGGTGTGTTTCTTTGAATAATACTGACAAAAATTATTAAAACATACTTTCAAAATACTTTAAATCTATGGTGCATGTTTAGGGTACTATTCATGATTCAGTTTTTGTAGTAAAAAATACATAATGAAGGATACTACGTACACATATAATAGACCAGGGAGGTGTTTCACCAAGTCGTTCTTAAAGTTACGCACAACTTTACGTTCAACTGGTATCAATTCTTGCGCTGAATGCGCGCACTATTGTGAATTATTACGCACAAGAAGGGGTACCAGTCGAACGTAAAGTCGTGCATAAAGTCTTTCTTATCTTGGTGAAACACCACCCAGATTCTGTAAAAGTCAAATGAATACATACACTGTAGAACCTAAGGGTTAATTATTCCCTCATTGCAATTTATCATAATAAAATGGATCGGTTTATAATTCATCTTCAATGAACAGAGTATTCAATGCTCTATTGCATGTTGTTTCAGGTTTAAAGGATTATTGATTGGCTAAATAAAGACAATCAATATCATTCTATATGGACACTTNTGACATCTCATCCGTCCTTCCGGAGCTAGAAAGTATTTCCTTCTTTCTCACCAAACAAAGCTACATTACAAGGTAACAGTATGTACATAGTGCATGCACTTTCAATTTAAGGTCCTCCCCTAAAGTCTACCCCCAAAATAATTATTTTTAACAGGACCGGAAAATTTTGGTTAGCAATTTTAACAAAAAAAGTTTTATTAAAGTTAAAGTAATAAAAAAAGTTAGTAAAAGATTCTTAAAAAAGGAAAAATCAGTGAATATTGTTAGACATGTTGCCAATTCGATAATATCATGTGTGCACTACTAACCATCGTTTTATATTTATGGTGCAAAATTCATCATTCCTATAGAAAAATACTAAGTTTTTGGACACCCAAATACATGTAGGGGGTCTGTACTATCATAGGGATATCCCTATGATAGTTCAGACCCCCTACATGTACTTGGGGAAATCATATTTTGGGGTAAATGAGTAACATTTATTAACACTGATATGAATATAATAAATGGTGAATTGTGCACCTACGACATCATCAGTTCCCACTTTGTCTTAATATTTAAACATTCATAACTTTGGTTACATCTAGTTCTTCTCATATTTTTTTTTATTCTGCTAATGTGATATTTTGGCAATGTTATTTTTGGTACATGTAGACTCTTCTTCCAAGCAGGTGATGCACTGACAGATCCCTTCTCCCATGTTTCCCTCATCTCATGTACATGTAGCTTAAGCACAAATCAATTAATCTTTTCACAAACTTTCCCATGATTTGACTAACCATGAGTGTGTTTCATGCAACTTGTCGCAGTGAAAAGCACTAATTTTCTGAAACTGTCAAAACAACGAATAGATATTATGCTTTTCATCCATCTAAAATCGATGATTTCACTACACTGACTAATCTATGACCCCGTTTACACTGGCTTTTAGGCCGGCCTAGTTTTTGGTGTAAACGCTCGCTGGCCCAATTGCGGTACCAAATGCGGGCCCGCTCACGACTGTGACGTCATATATCTCATTGTTTTGAGAGGTTTGCCCGCATACATGAAGTTTGGAGTCTTCTCGCATCATCTGAATTGAAGTTTACATGCAGAGCGCCGCTATACTGTCCAAATACTGAACAAGTTGGGCAGGCCTAAAGGTTTAGGTGTAAACAGATAACCCAGAGGAACCCGGTGCCGCAATTGGGTCGGCCGGCAGTGTAAACGGGGTCTATGACAAGCTTTATCAAATTGCCCTCAACTCTGCAATTTAGCCACAGATATGAAAAGTCCAGTCTACATTGTCCAGATTCACAATGATTAGAATAAGAGTGATCAGGGGAAACAAAATAATAGGCTCAAAGCTGCTTTATAATATGTAACAATGACCATGTAAAACTTGACCCAAGTCGAAAAAAAACCCTATCAGAGCTGAGTCTGTGCACTGTGCGATTTGATGAGTGTCAGTCAGCTTCATATCCTCAGACTATTTTGGACTAGTTTTTCTAGTTAATTTCTAGTGATTTAGCTAGTCTGCCAGAACAGGCCCTTGGGTTTCGTTGTGCGCATACACAGAGAGTGATACAGGGTATGCATTGTGTGTCTGCATGCTCTCCCCAAGCCTAGACAGAGGACAGAGCCATGCTGTATGAATGTGATGTAGTCACACAATGCATACATGTACCCTGCATCATGCGATTTGCATGCACACACCGAAAGTCTAGGGTACTGTATGTGCTTGCAAACTACAATGTATGATTTAGCTCACATGCACCTCAAAATAAAAACAAACAAATCTACAATTCCTTGCTCAAACCAATTAATTCCTTGCTCAAAAAAGACTGTTGGTTCAAGGTATTATTATTTCTCAGTTGGCTTACATGTACCCAGACCAGAATGCAGTAAGCTACGAAACTTGGTATCATGCGGAAATCTTTTCCTTCTTTTTTCACTTTCTGATACCTAAATCTGCATAACATTGTAGTTCCTGCTGTGAAGGACATCCTGTTGATCACTAACTCTGATTGGTATTCATCTATGATCTACTGACCTACATAGCCTCCAGCCGAGGCCTTAGTTTGCAAGCACATACCCTAGACTATCGGTGTGTGCATGCGCAGAGTATGATACAGGGTATGCAAATTGTGTGACTACATCACACACATACAGCATTGCTCTACCCTCAGTCTAGCATGCAGACACACAATGCATAGCCTGTATCACTCTCTGTGTATGCGCACAACGAAACCCAAGGGTCTGTTCTGGCAGACTACTGAGGCCTCTTGCTGCATGCATAACCCTGTGATGCAGAATAGCCCTGTAAACGGCTGTCAACGAAAACGGTTGTCAACGATAACGGCTGCTAATCCGACCACGAACCTACGCAACGGCGGCGAGGACTCTATTCAGACGAAAAACAGCAATTTTTTTTTTCAATTTTGTATTCTGCGTAGGATTTTGACGCCATGTACATTAATACCTTAAAACGGATTGACCAATCAGATACGCTCTCAAGCTGACGTCAGATCAGTTGTTGAAGTAAAGGCGTTCGCGGATTACACGATTCTTGGCCGCACGCTGGCCTGCTTAGTCTGTAGATGGCTCGCAGGCTTGCCTCTTGCAACAATGGTCATCAATGATTAGGATATCCTCCCCCCCCCAAAAAAAAAAAAAATATTGCTTTTTTTAAATCATGTTTTATTGGAAATGACTTCTCAGCTTGATAACATATTTACAATGAGGCAGTCATTTGAAGATAATATTGATATGTAACAGGGCATTTATTTTTATTCTAGAAGTACATGTACTATTAGTACTTTACTTGTAGGCCTATGTCCAAAATGTGTATGATTTTTTTATCCCGTGTGTTCATTGAACTTCCTGATAAAGCACCATACACTGTATTATTTTTTAATATTCCAATCCCTTCATTTATCTACAATTCTATTCACCTCTGCATCAGTCCATTACAATGATTGCGAGGAGGGAACTCAATCAAATGCTTCATTGTACTCCAATCTGGCAGCATTTAATCTCTGATTGACTTCCTATTCACATCATTGCGGTTGATTTAGAAATGAGTGAGTGTCCTTCCTCTGACGCAAACTGTCCACTCAAATAGGAGAAAATATATCAGAGATTCTGNTTGATAACATATTTACAATGAGGCAGTCATTTGAAGATAATATTGATATGTAACAGGGCATTTATTTTTATTCTAGAAGTACATGTACTATTAGTACTTTACTTGTAGGCCTATGTCCAAAATGTGTATGATTTTTTTATCCCGTGTGTTCATTGAACTTCCTGATAAAGCACCATACACTGTATTATTTTTTAATATTCCAATCCCTTCATTTATCTACAATTCTATTCACCTCTGCATCAGTCCATTACAATGATTGCGAGGAGGGAACTCAATCAAATGCTTCATTGTACTCCAATCTGGCAGCATTTAATCTCTGATTGACTTCCTATTCACATCATTGCGGTTGATTTAGAAATGAGTGAGTGTCCTTCCTCTGACGCAAACTGTCCACTCAAATAGGAGAAAATATATCAGAGATTCTGCTCTAAGTACGCACACCGTATTATGCAATCTTTGACTCATTTAGACAATGATCACCTGCAAATTTGTGCTTTATTTGAAAGTGGAATAAGAAATAAATATCAGATTCAGATCTTTTCCAGTAGCCTGTACGTATGCAGGTCTGTTGTTAGAAAGTGGTTTCAAAACATGACAAATGAATCCTTAGGATTTATTACATTTTTGTACTTTTGAAAGAAAATTCATGGAATATACTTCTATAATGTAGGCCAACATTGTGCAGTAAGCGTTTTTGTGTCATTGTGCAGCTCTTGGCTTTCGCATTCTCAAACTGTTGACCAAGTCACATTACAGTATTCCATATTCTGTGCATGCAGGATGAACTTTAAAGGTATAGATTCGTTATGGTCAGGATGCAGAAAGTGATATGAAACGAGCTGATGTATTCACAATTTGCTGTGCATATAACATAAATATATCTGTGTACGAAATAAGGAGAGAAAATTGTACGTATTCTGGAGTATTTTACGTTGAACACGCCAATCAGCCATGATTCCTACTTGTTTTAAGTGCTTTTACACGGGGGAGCGTGGGCCCGGAATGGGCGGAGCGATCGGTGGTATTGTCTGTGGTGTGTGAGTTCGCATTCATTTTGTACGTGAAGCATGTTGTGCTAGGGAGGGAGACCGCAGTGCTCATCATTTTTTTATTTTTGTTATAATTAAGCCATTTCTTGATCGATTCTAATCAAACAAACTATGAACATGCTCTAATTTGCCATTGAAAAACTGAATTATGGTAATACTTTTACTACAGCTCACAAAGTATTAAATATCTGAAGCGCCATCCTTCCAAAACTGGTCTATCGGTTTAAACCCAGTGACTATTGGAATCGTGTTTTCCCTGCACAATGTCTATGGGAATTAATGATTCAGTAGTCAATGGGTTAAAAAGCCTGTTTCACAATTTCAGGAAAAGGCAATGGGGAAGTTGGCAGGCACACACAATGTACAATACTGGGAAGTCCCTTCTTTATTTCAACTCAGATTCCAAAACAAGGAAATAATAAAGGGGGATACAAGGTGGAGGAAAGGAAGGAGCGAGGTCAACTTTAGAAGTACATAGAGAGAAAATAAAGAGAGCGAATCATAAAGGGAGAGGATTTTGAATATTTTTTATTCCAGAGAATTAGAGAAAGAAATTTTGGAGAGTGTAATCTGAGGAACAGAGTGGACAGGAAATGGAAGTGCAAGATAAAAGAGAATATAGAGAGAGATTAGGAAGAAGAGTATAAGAGAAACAAGCGGGGGTATTGGAGGACTCAACAGGAAACAGGAAAGACTGAGTCTTTTTTTTTATTCTAATCATAGAGATTCGGATCTCCATGTTCTCATCAACAGAGGTTTTACCCACACCTCCCTGTCCTGTTCTAACTGGTCGGGAAAATGAAAATTGTGAAAAGGGAAGAGGTGGAAGATGGACAAAAATGAACATACATTGTACAGTACATGTAGCAAGGTACAAGGAACTTTAGTAAATAGAAGGAATTAAAAAGGAGAAATAAAAAGAAAGGATAATAAAGATGAAGAGAGAATGGATATTGTGTGATATTAATAGTGAGAAGAAAGAGCATGCGCACAGTGGGGCGTTTCTCCCCCCCCCCCCCCCCCCCCCCC
>BQKZ01003924.1:0-21724 GCA_036244855.1 Temnopleurus reevesii
TTGGTGAAACACCGCCCTGATTCTTCTGGAATTTTTGGTGAGATGCTTGTGTACAAAAGTACAGGCAAGAGATACTCTTCATGCAGTTTCCTCACTATTTCTGGGAATTTCATTTTCTCCTTGTGGAATCTCTGATTGAAATAAAGAAATTTATTCCATTATTTTGTCTCCAAGTCCCACAATGGGATGACACTTACTGCCATGTGATTGATTTAGTGTCTGAATGCTGTAACAAAAAGAAAAGTAACAAAATAAAATTTTGATGTAACGCCACCCAGATTCAAGCTGTCATAATTGGACACTGTTGGATATCTCAGGGACTTAAATGCTTGGGATCCATAGATATAAAACCCATTCAGAACAGGAATTATTTTACAACACATTCAATCCCTATTCCTTTCCTAAATTGGCAACACTCAAATTTCAAATTCTCTTTTTAGAATATTTCAATTCAAAATTATGTTACCATATTTATGGAACCTTCTTTGTCAAAATGCGTGTTAAAAAGTTAAAAGTTGCCAATTTGCGTGGAAAATGGTGATTTTCAAATGATTTCTGCATTGCCAATTTAAGGATATATGACCAAGTTAGTGATTATTTTCATTTAAAAAATTATCTGCATCTAGCGACAAATGTTGATGAAATAAATATGGTCAGATCTAGTGTGGAATTTTTTTCTTTCTGCTCATACATCAGCTGGTATTTTATTACATCAAAAGTTATTGGACTAAAACACAAAACTTTTTCTGTCGTCCTGAAAGGATTAAAAGGATTGATTTGATGCAAATCGCTAGAAATGTGACTTGAATCTGGCTACCATGATAAAACAGACACAAAAGTGGGTGTCAAACTTTCAAATGTATCTTTCTCTGTTTTTCTCCAATCAAGTATTTACCGACTTTTTTTACACTAATATACCACAAATTAGAGTGAGGTTTATGTAAACTGCATTTAGAAATTTGCAGAGGTAATTAACATGTACAGACATAATTTGCAGACCAAATTACTTGGTTGATGAGTTGTTTCAATATGAAATGTTTCAATATGATTATGTTTAAATGGTAGTACCATTTATTTTTTTGGGTGGAATAACCTTTTGATTTTTGACTAGGTTAGATTTCTTCCAAACAAAAAATTTTTGGCTCATGGTGTATATGTTTTTCAACACACAGAGTCCTTGGACAAGGAGAAAGAAAGATTGTCAAACTACATGGCCTATGGTGAAGACATCCCACCAATCACGGAAGCACGCAAGCGTGAAATCCTGAAAACTCCAGAGCCTGAGCCAGTGATCGACAGATTTGCAGACTGTGAGTATGGCAATGTAGACTTGTAGAATATATCGATTTAGATATTAATAGACAGGATACTGGCAAATATTATAATTTTTTTACCCAAGTCCAAAGCATTATTTCAGAGATTCCCAAGTGTAAGAATGGGGTTGTGTTTCATGAAGCTGATTTTTTTTATCTGAGCACGAATCTACAAACATCTGGTGATCCTTTCTCAGGTGATATTCAGCACCCGGGGTTATCACAAAGTGCAGGAAAACATCACCAGTCGTTCATGGAGTCTTGCGTAGATCTATGCACAGCTTTATGAAACATAATCCTGGTATGTAATCTTCGCTACGACAACTCGTGACATGTCGGTGATTAAATTCACTTTATGATGAAATTTGCTTATAAAAATTAAAACCACATACTTTTTGTTGGAAGGAAATATTTTTCATTGTGGATTATAAAAATGATTACACAATAATTTGAGAATTTCGGACAGAAAATTATTTTATTGTCGAGCTTTTCGAGAGGCTTTGTGCAAGCGCACATCCATTCGGCAATCATATCGCCTCTGTAAAGTGACCAATGGTGTTGGACCTCGGTTTATGGACCGTTTTGCTCTCTCAACACCAACACCGAACACCGTACTTGAAGTCACCCACTTACTGTCATGCCATTCTACAATCATGTTTAATTGCTGTTAAATTCATCTATTTTGGTTTATTTTCCTTTCAGTGGAACTGGAGATCCAGGAGCGAGTGGAGTTTCTTAGTGACATGAAGAAGCTTGGAAGGGAAAGGCAGTACAAAGCCGTCATTGACACTGAAATATCACAGGTATGTTATTTGAATGTAATGCCCATCATGACAACAGACCTCCCAACCATTATGAATTTGGAGGGATAAATATGATTTTTCATCATTCTGAAGTCATGTTTTCATTGCATATTATGATTTTTCATGATAATTGTACTACACTTTCCTATGGGAATCATTATTCTTCCCTCTTTTTTTAGTAAAATCATCCCTCTTTTTTAGTCTATAAGGTTGGGAGGTCTGTGACAAGTTGTTGTTTGTGATTTCTGATGAGGAGGGATAGTGATGCAGAGCTCCCAACCATTATGAATTGGGAGTGAAGAGTATGATTTTTTTTATCATTCATATTTTTTGTAACATTTTATGATTGCTCATTGTGATTTTCCAACACATTCCTGTGGAGATTCTCCTTTGTCCATCTTTTGGAGCCAAATTTAATCCCTGCTTTTCAGTCAGAGCTGCCAAGTCTCCCTACTTGAGCAGGAGACTCCCTGAAAATTAGCTGATTTTTTAGTGAGAATTGTCAGATTTTCAGCAATCTCCCTGATTCATACATTGATTTCCTCCATTGAATTGCGTGTAAAAATGAAGGATCTCCCTGATTTCATGGTAAAATCTCCCTGAAATGTGAATATTCAGGTTGGCAGCTCTGTTTTCTGCCTGGGATGTTTTGAGGTCTGATGATGATTATGATGAATTATGAAGAATGGTGATGAGGAGGAGGATTAGAGTTATGTGATATTTAAGGGGCTTGGTGGTCTTCCATGTTTCTTCTCACCAGCAATTTATCTGAATAAAGTGCAAATTGGAACAACTATATTGATTATACCTAGCACTTAATAGATTTATGAAAATAAGGTAAAGTTTTATCAGTTGTCTCGTGAAGGAGCTGATACAATTCTATGATTGAAAAATTCCTTTGACCTATGAAATTTGAAGCATTGCATACATGCTTAAATGTTATTTGTTTCAAATAGGTGGGTTTAATAAAGAGATGAACATTTTATGCAGTTTACTATGAATATACACAAAGGCTGTTCTTGTAAATGTGAAGCTTACTCAAGTAATATATGCAAACTGGATTCCAAGTATTGTCACTCAATTGTTATGAACTGATTTGAGGAATATTGCCCAGAAACTATGTATGTTGTCAATAAAAAATACATGCATAAATATAGATCTATTTTTCATTTAGTAAACTTGCCAATTACTAAGATTTTGATTTTGTATCACTTTATTGACTTACGGGAATAAGTTATAAAGAACATTGAGTACATCAAACATAACAAAAATATACAGAAATACAGAAAAATAAAATCTGTCCAGGGCAAAGCGTATTACTGCCAAGGCAGGACAATAAAACAACATATATACAAAGGCAATGATATAAACCGAAATATTAAACCATGATACATGTTTTTGGTCTGTTTATCATCCCACAGAGGATTCGAGAGATGGAGGTGATTGACCAACAAAGAACCCAACAATTAAAGAAAGCCATCGCAGCAAAGGAAGCATCACAAGGGAGTTGAGAGAATATCAGATTATCCAATGTTTGATTTTTACAAATTTGTATAATTTGTACAGTGAAATCTCATTATGACAAGGCAGGGTGCTACAAACCCACTTGCCCGCATGCCCGGGGCAACAAAATGAAGCTGTCGGGCAAGTAAATAAAATTGTCACTTGCCCAAAAGGGCAAGTAACAGCTTTTTCCAGTTTTCATCTACATGTACAAATTGGCATAGGCCATCAATTTGGGGCAAAGGAAATTTTGTTCGGGCAAGTGATTTGAAAACTTGGTTGCCCGACTGGGCAACTGGTAAAAAAATTCTTGTAGCACTCTGCAAGGTTCTTGGGACCAAAGAAATGACCTCTTGATATTGAAATCTTGTTAGATCAGGGCCTATATCAAGACATGGGACTATGAAAATCACCTTGTAACTAAAGTTTGTTATATCAGTGCTCTTCAGAATGAGGTTCAACTCTACAGGTAAATCTACCAAAGTTGAATATCTTAGGGGGTGCTGTTCAAAATTTGCAATTGATCGGAACGTCCCAATCAAAACCATTGTTTCATGCACGTTTTGTCAAATGCGCATACCGTGCGCAAATGAAAATGCGCGGTACAATTTGCAAAGTTGCAGTTGATTTGCAGTTGATTTTGAACAACACCCCTTTAGGACCACAAAAGCTGTTCAACTTTAATAGAAGAAATTCAACTTGCAAAAGGTTTATGAAAGATGATGAATGCTGATTCATCATCCTGCCTCTTCTTTTGAAAATGCCTTATGGCTTGGATGTGAAATAGCTGAGGCTGAGACAAGACCATCTGCATAATGTAACCAAAAGAGAATACATGACCAAGCAGCTTTGCAGCACATTTTTTTCAGTTAATACATACAAGCCTAAAGGCCCAGGAACACTAAACACGGCACGGCATAACTGCACGGTATTTACGCACTATCTTGGTTGTTATTGGTCAGCGCGCTCCTCCGCGCAAAGGATGCTTCACAATTGGCCAATCACAGGGGAACAATTGCGTACATACTGTGCCGTTATACTGTGCCGTGTATGGTGTGCTGGGGCCTTAAGGGAGTATGTAAAAATCCTTCTCCCAACCCCCCCCCCCCCCCCCACTTTTTTCATTGTTTGGTGTTCCCTTCAATAACTGATATCAAATGATAAATCAAGATTGCTTTGATATCGATCGGTTAATACTGAGGTTGTGAATATTCCGGTTTGGGAACCTACATACGTGCGACGTCTCCCTTTTATGAATAATTACCCAGTTTTCTTCCTTTAAACATTAGAACAACATAATTGTAACTTTACGTTGTGCAGGGCCCCCTGGAAAAAAAAACAGCTTACAGCTGAAAGTGGCTACCCTGGGTAAATAAAAGGTATTATTATCATTATTGGAGATACATTGTGCTGCATCAAAGTATAAGAGTGTAATGATAGTTACTATTACATCAGGATATGAATTCTTCAACAACAACAAAGTTGTTTTAACATGATTGTCATCTTGGTGTCATGAACATTCCAGTGTTGCTACAGCAGGGTCCCATTACATAAAGGTTTGCAGTATCGCTAATCAAGATATTCGTTGCATGCACATTTCGTTCGATGGACTGGCCAGTAACCAATCAGAAGCACTCTCTCAAATTGGCGATTAATTTCAAACCTTTATATTATGGGGCCCAGTTTGTAAAAGCCGAAATTACTTCATCACCTTGCTTATTCCTTTCCAAGTCCCTTTCATTCCCTGAATATGTGGTTGTCAATTTTCTTTTGTGAATGTTTCTGCCATTATTTGATTCAATTGAGGGTTTTCATAATTAATGTAGTCAAATTTTATGCACATAGATTTGTGAAGCCTTCTATGAGAAAATATTTGCTCAACTGGTATAAACAAATAAATCGCATTTCAATAGGTGGAATGAATGCATGTTGCTTGGTCAGACAAGCTACAATTGTTTGTCTGAGAAAGCAATTCTAATGTATGCAAATTGCATTCTGACAATAGTGAAGTAGTTTTCTCTAATGGCATGTGAAAACATAATTTGTATTGGGAGTAATAAATGTGACTACGGTTCATTATGAAAACTCTTTTTTTTAACTCTCTGTTATAATTGGAAGCGTTTTATTTGAAGGTAACTTTCTGAATCTACAATACAAGTCAAAATTATTTGCTTCATATCATTTTATCACTATAAAGCCCAGAACAAGGACTTCTACTATCCATTGTGAGCTTTTTAGTGGAGCAAATATTTGTTACTTATATTGTACAGAATTATGTCATATATGCTTTGTGAACTCCTGTTGAGTAGTGATTGATGCATATTTCTTTGTTTGATCATGAATTTTGTGAGAATTGTTAAATGGTTGTATTTATTATCAGTATATTGTGTAAATAGTATGTAATCAATAAAGCATCGTTCATAATGTAACTGAACCACTTGTCCTGAAATGAGTTCTTTGGGTCAGCATGAGAATTAGTCTAATATATCTATATAATATTGGATGGCAATGAATGGAATACCAGGGAATATTGCATGAGTTAGGGCAATATTGCACGAATTGAAGATGTGTGCAATATAGGCCCTAACGAGTGCAATATTCCCTGTATTTCATGAAATAAAGCCATCCAATATAATTATTATTATCTTGACATCAGCCTTTGACTTACCGGTATTATTGTTGAAGTACCAGAAGGCTGATCACTGCTTTGCGCATGCGTGAAATTGAAGCCGTGCAATATGGCATAATATTGCACAGCTTAAAACTCTCATATAGATAATAATACATTTTAACAATGTTTTCATTTCTCTACATACTTTTTAAGTCATACACATAAAGCACAAACATTGACATCAAGTTTCCATTGTTATATATATAAGCGAACTTTTAATCACAAGTCCAGTATATATTCATCATGTATACATGTACAAACACAGATATGAATTAATAACCATTGCAGAATTGGTCTGAATCAAGAGAATATAAAATTTCATATATTAGCTACACAGGCTTCCACAGTCACACAATCTTATTATCAGACATATAATTTTCAACCCTATAAACAAGAGAATTTAACAGGGCAAGATACATTCATTAAAAACAGGTTTTTCCCCTGTTTGTCAGATAAAGTTGACTATACACACAATTAGAATAAATGCTACTTTGCATTGAACACAGCCCGTCTTTGAGTTCAACTATAACAATCCAGCGTTCAATCCTTATTTAGATAAACGTATGGAAAATGTGCATTGTTTGTACTATCTAACTTGAGTTGTGCAAGACTCAAGCTAATTTTGTGAGCCTTGACAGATGATTCACTTTCAGATCAGGTTATTTTTAATATCACAACATGGCCCATAATATATGGAAGTGCCAACATTCAAAAATCAATTTTCTCTCATTGGTCAGTAAAATTCCTGAAACATTTTTTTTAATATCAGTGATTGGACTACATGAAAGATTGACAGGGGCTTTTCATTTTACTGTTGAAGTGATAGCTTGGTAAGAGCTGACATAACATTAACTCATACCTCTTAAGCCCCGGTCACATGGGACCCCGAAAGCAACACGATTCACCCGACTCGTTGTTCTGAGTCAGTTAACTGTGAATTAACAAAGAGTCGGGGTGAATCGTGTTGCTTCCGGGGTCCTATGTGACCAGGGCATTAGCACCTCATGAATTCAAACATAAGGGTGTTTGCATGATCTAATTTCCATTACTTGACGACAAAACCATACATTGTAAGCACTGAGCATTGATGAAAGAGGTAACAAGATATGATTCTACCATCTTATAATAAAAGGAAAAATTATTCAAAGGTTGTAACAGGCATGAACCAGAATTCTATGTATAATTTTTGTATGAGCTAATTTCCACTACTTGATGACAAAACCATACACTGTAAGCAATGAGAATTGATGAAAGAAGTAACAAGATTATTCTACCATCTTATAAAAAAAAGGCAAAATTATTCAAAGGTTGGAACAGGCACGGACCAGAATTCTATGCCCATAAAGCATATGACAGAAAACCTTAAACAACAAAGAACAAATAATTTTGAGATACATGAAGAGATAAAGTACATAAGGCAGCAACATAGATCAATAATATCTTTAAAACAATCAAAATGCAAACAAACTGGTAAGTTTCCTAAATAGTGTACAATTCATCAATATGACAAAAGCAAGACCTCTACTGCATAAACATAAAGCATATTTCAAGTTTAAAATGACTACTACATGATGCTATTTCTAAAATAATAATGTTAAAAACTCATAAAATTTTATAAGTGTGTTAATAAAGTCTATGCAAAGGATAGAACACAAGGCAGCTTAATTGTGGAAGCATACACAAATACGATAATAAATAGAACATAAAGACACAAAAATTATATTTCTACATTGAAGTAATGTGGTAATGCATATATTATAATTCTGACATGTTGAAATAGAACGTGCAAAGATGTACAAATAAAAAATGTTATTGCGTTTTTCTTCTAAAAAAATGTAATAAAGTCCATTTGACAATAAGGCAAAAACTTGACATATAACAGATTGAAATATTCAGGAAGCTTGATGCAATCACAAGGCATACTGTAGACATTTCCTTAAAAAAAACATTGCTTGATCCACGTTGCAGTAAAAGATAGTTGAAAACTATTAAAATTGCAGCAACACATTATGAGTCTATGAGTAGAGATGCATTTTGTGGGGCACCCCTAAAATTTGGCATCTATGGCCCGTATTACAATAGTGTAGTTTATTTTAACCCAGGACTAAGCCATTATTATTTAGACCTGGGCTAGTGAAAAGTTAAACCAATAAATTACAATGACTTAGACCTAAGAATACAGGCCTATCTGTCTATTGTAAAAAAAAAAATAATTAACTACATGCTCACAACAATTTTTCTTTCTGAATAATGATTTTGAGATGTCTTTTCCTGTCAAGCATTTGATATTGAAAGAGGAAATGTTTATGAATTTGAAGTGTGAATTAATTAATGCAAAGTTAATGGTATCAAGTCTAAAAATTATTCAAAGGAATTATTCTGTATTTGCAGCGATTCACCCAGGATTAATGGATGGCAAAATTCTTGTAACAATGGTAACAATACCCTGACTAAACATAAGCAATGGTTCTATGACATTAGCTCTGGCAACAATTTCTCTCTAGCAAAATCTGCAGTTAACAAATTTTATGTCTACAATAAAACAAATCCTTAATCCTTATGTTATTCTGAAGGAAAAAAACCTAATGTATTCAAAGTATTTATGAACAATTAACTGTTCTAGAAGAAAATGCTACGTCATTGCGACGGAGTTAGCACTGTTGGTAAAATAGAGAAGAATATTGAAGATGAGAATGAATAACTTTATTATAGTAAAACTATTTCTAAGGCAGCAAATTGAAAAAAAAATTTGCATATGCTATATCTATGTATTTCTACTAAAAATTATGGTTTCAGTCCCACATACTTCTTCTCCTGTTACCACGAGTGCATGATGCAATCACACTCCAGCTTATTTTAATCTTTACTTAAAATATAAGATTCTTAAAAAAAAAGAAAAAAAGAATGTAGTAATGGCAGCAAATTATCTTATACAATGTAACAAAACCAAAATTGGCAAAATACTCTCTAATCCGGCAGGCGGAAAGCCTTGAAAATAAGCAAAGAGGTTAGTGAGTTGCACTCTTCATTAGAGGCAAAAAATATAAAATATTTTCATTTACATTTGCATACTTGTAAAGGATTCATAAAGTTAATTTCTGAGTGGATGATGGAAGAGTTGATAAGCGAATACAGGATTTAACAATATATGTTGAAATTAAAGAAAAAGAAAAAGAAGATACACTTAGGAGGTGTTGTTCAGAAGTTGCAATTGATTGCAAGTTGCAGTTGATCGGGACGTGCCAAATCAAAATCATTGTTTCATGCGCGTCTTGTTAAATGCGCGTTCCATGCGCGAATGACAATGTGCGATTCAATGTGCAAAGTTGCTGTTGATTTGCAGTTGATTTTGAGCAACATGCTAATAAAGTAACAAACATAGACATAAACATTTCACAGCACTATTTGCTTGGTCTGAATACCTCTATCACCCCATTTTAAATTTGGTAAATCTACCATGCATTGTGCAATCTCCTGGTTGCAGTGGACAGGCAAATGTTTAAAGGGGAACTTTTATGAAACTGTATATTTACTTTTTCTTATCTGTCTTTTCAATAAACATTGATATCCACCACCCTTTTCATCTCTTTTTATTTCATAGAGGTGAAAAATAAAAAAAATGTTATAATTGTTGTTTGGAACACCCCTCAAAAACGGACCGCGAGGGGTCCGATGGGTTGGGACATCGATCTGTCAATCATTATGACGTCATATGCAGACATTGTTGAGCAAGAACTGGCGTCTGCGTGTGTCACTCTATGCATTTATGATATTGTTTGGCGCCAATTATACCCGCTATTTGAACATTCTTTTTAATATGCGGAACGTGGCAGACTCTTCAGAAGTTGAGGAAAACAGTTATTAAAGTACTGACTCGGATTTCGAGGAGTATATTGAACAAGAAGGAGAAATATTAGGGGCACAATCCTACGTTTGAGTCTGTGGATTTGATGAAGGACTGGATATAACGTCACAGACTCCGCCTGTGAAAAGATGTGCCGTAGAGGGGTTATTTCTGGGAGGCGGGGCTGCAGAGAGCCAGGTAGAACCACGATTCACCACGACCCATACAATTGTTTGTCATTGTTTTTACCCAGTTGAATCCAAAACAAAGATTCATGTTGAATCTGGGATTCTATGTGTCTGGGGCGTAAGGGGAAACAGAAAAGTGGCCATTGTAAACAGTCCGCCTCTACAGACAGAATTTATAACACACATTTTCATCTGGAAGGAAGGAAGGAATTTAAGTGACCGCTAAGACAGGTTGGACTAGCTTTATACCAAGTATTTTTTCTTCCAAATTTAAGCCTGTCCATCGAAATCAATAGAGGGCCCATTCGTGTGAAAATTCACCACATTAAGAAGACATGAGCCTCCCATATTACCTTGTTTTATACTCTGAAAAAAAGCTGCGTTAAGAGTAGATGTGTTCAGAAGAGATGAAATTAATTATCTATAATCAGCTAATTCCACAAAATAATTAAATACACAATTAAAGTTGCAAAAAACTTTTGTTCTCTGATGGATTAACGGACAGATTTGGTTTAAGCCAATGTACATATATTAACCCAGTGAAAATTAATTCTCCTTAATTATTTAATAGGGGTACCTAAATTTTACATTTAAAAAGGACGTTTAATAAAACTTAACTATGAAATACTTAAACCATGCAGTGAAAAATAAACATATTCCTATTTGTTTTGGGACAAATGACAAAAGTTATACAGTATTTATTTCCTAAAATTGCAGAGCCAGCTCTCAAATGCTTGAGCTCTCCCTGGATATATAAATGATGTTTAGTTTTGTATGAACGTCTGCTGAAATCGATCTAATAGGAAACATTTTCATGAACTCCCGATAATATCTTCAACATCTGCCCAATGATAATAAGTAGTTAGTTACTTGGAAAAATATCCTCCTTTTTATATGCACATGATGTGACCAGTAATTATATCTACAGAGTACAATATTACAAGTTAAAACAATTATAGGGTAAACTATACAAATTTCATTAACATCAATAATAAAATGTACATCATCAAGAATTGGCTCAAGAAATTCTTGCCATAAAATGGAAGCCTTGCATATTAAGACAGTAACAGTATTAAATTGCAAACAAGCAAAATGCAAGTATACAAGGTCAAAGTTCATGAAACATTTCAAATTCTTTTCAAGACAAACCAGCACCAACTGACCATTACAAAATTGATTTCAGACATAAGAGCAAGATTGACACACCCCTCTTTTAAAAAGACACTTTACAATCTATTAAAACACTGGAAGCACATACAGTTAAAGCTAACAAAGGCATTATCTTAAATGGAGGTGTTAACAGTGTATCATCATGTGGTCCTATAATCTACCATTCCGAAGGACACCAGGGTGGTCTTTCACCAAGATAAAATCTTTAAGAACGACTGGTATCATTTCTTGCGCTGAATATGCGTAACATTATCAATCATTACAAACAAGAACGCACAAGAACCAATGGTTCGTTAAGTCACACATAAAGGCTTCCCTATCTTGTTGAAACCTTGCTCAGGAGCATTTACTCTCGCCAAAGTGTTGAAAACATTTCTTTTAATATCTTTCAAAAACTAATGAAGGATATCTCTAATGTCATTTTAGGACCTTCCACGACACTGTAAGCCTCTCCACTATCTTTCCAACATGAAACCATTCAAATACCTTCAAAGGCATTTTTTTAAATGACATCTCAGGGTTAAGGTTCTTAAAGACACAAGCTGTACTAAAAACATTATGCACCTGGCATGAGGCCTAATATTCCACAGGTTTAAAAACAACTACCCTCTGATATAAATCATGCTATGGCAAACCAGTTTCTATCATTACATAAATATTTGCATTGCTTCCATTTTATATATTAATAAAGTCTGTGAACCTTTGTATTCTGGCAAAGAAGTACAACAAATGCATTTGCTGCAACTATTCAAGTGTATAGTTAAAATGCACTGTTCACAATGTGACTAATATCTTTTAAAGGTTCCCTCAAAGGAGACACCATTTAATTTCTTACATTTGTATGCCTATGCCACCATTCGGTGTAGCCGGAAACATTATGTCTTCTTTTTTTTTAAATAAATGGTTGATACAATGAAAATCACTGGATTGGGTCGTGCAGACTATAGAAGACAGGGTGTGAGGAGAAGACGGAATATCTATTCAAAGACCAGTAATTCACGAAGACAATATCTTACATTGAAAATCCTTTACATTGGGAAGTTGCTGAGATTTCACCTAAATAATAGACACTTTGCAAAATATTGGCAAAGCCCCGTAATGCAGTATATATTAATATACTGATTTGCAGTATATATATTCATATACTGATAGGGGTTGTTGCAGGTTATCATCACGGATTTGATATCACATCTGCTTGCGAAGAAGACACCGACTAATGTTATCAACACTGGATGTGCCGCCTAGTGTTAGGTTTCAACACACAAGGAGTGGAGGGAGATGGGACGTCCGTTGGTCCTCATTTGATGAGACCAAGCTTGTGCTTTTTCTTGTGCTTTTTGTCCTTCTTGGAACCTATTAGAGAAGAGGGAGAGAAAATGAAGAACAAGAGATGGATGAATATTAACACAAGCATGTTTACTACAATCATCATTAGTAACAGGAGTGGCAGTATTCAAAATGGCAACAGAAGTAGATCATCATCCCCACTCCATTACCACCGACATTACAAACATCATCACTACCACAACCAACATCCCAATCCTCCTGCTACTCCATCATGATGAAAATAATCATCATTTATTAATATTTACATAATCATCCCACCACCATCGTCACTTCCATTATTATTATCACCATGATTATCATCATAAATGATAGTCACCACAACTGTCTTCAACACTACCACTACCACCTTCACTTCCATCAATGACATCATCATAATCATCGCCACTACCATCATCATCATTATCCTTATCACTTCCATCGATGACATCATCATTATTATCGTTACCATTACCCACATCATTACTCCATCTGAGTGTTGGCATCATCATTAATACAATCACCACCACCTATCATGATTATCATCACCACCACTTCCTTCATCATCGAAACCATCAACACCACCATCATCATCACAATCGCCGTTGTCATCATCATCATCATCATCATCATCATCATCATCATCATCATCATCATCATCATCGTCGTCGTCGTCGTCGTCATCGTCGTCGTCATCATCATCATCATCATCATCATCATCATCATTATCATCATCATCATCATCATCCTCATCATCACCACCATCATCATCATCCATACCACCATCATCCCTCATACGCCCTGCTACTCACTTTCCATTCCAAACATAGCCTCTATATCCCTATCCCCTGTATCCTCTCTCAGTCTATCCTCTTCCAATCTCTCAACGATCTGGTCCCTCTTCTAAACCACCTCCATCAGCATCTCGAGAAGGTGTTCCTCCCTCTGAGCGTCGGCGCCAACATCATCATCGTCATCAATACCATCACCACCAACATCACCATCATGATCATCCTCACCACCACTTCCTTCATCACCATTATCATCACCATCTTGATCATCATCATCATCATCATCATCATTATCATCATCATCATCACCATCATCATCATCATCATCATCATCACCACCACCATCATCAACATCACTACAATCTTCATCCTACCATCATTATTATCATCATCATTATCATCACCATCATCACCACCACCACCACTACCACCACTACCATCAATATCCTTCAACTCCTCGCTACTCACCTCCCGTTCCAAACATAGCCTCTATATCCCTATCCTCCGCCTCCTCCCTCAGTCTGTCCTCCTCCAATCTCTCAACGATCTGGTTCCTATTCTGAACCACTTCCATCAGCATCTCGAGAAGCTGTTCCTCCCTCTGGGCATCGGCATCGATCCTCTCATGCTCCTGCTTCTGTAGAATCACCCTCAGCTCAAACTCAATCTCAGCATGCTGGAGTTCTAGCTCCTGCTGTTGGGCTCTAAAGTAATGGAAAAAAGAATGTTTGTTGTTAAAAAAATTTTGACCCCATTATAACATAAAATGAGATTAACAGGAATGTCAAGATAAAGAGGGACAAAACGGTTATTGCTAAAAAAAGAATCATTTCTCACATGTTGGATCATCATTTGTTCAGTGCTCTGCGAAAAAAGTTGAAATCTGTTGAATAAAGCTTCAATTAAGAGTTCTGTGATCCAACCTAGCAACAACCACTTCATGCTATCCACATTCCTTCCTTTGAAACACGATTATTTTATATCAGATGGACAAATATTTAGTCACTGTGCATTTCACAAATGAAGCGTGCATAAAATTTGAATACATTACAAAACTGGTCTATTGTCCAACGGTATTACCTATAAATGTGGCAGCCTAAGAGGATTTTTCAGTCCTGAATATTTACCGCCATCTATAGAGTTTGGTACTCTTTATCAAAGCATAGGCAAAGATGAAAGAAATATGATTTTAGGTTGGTATCCCTATGTGCCATTAAACAAAGTAAGCCTATTTTAGTGACAACTCCCCTACAATGGCCACCAAAAGTGGTCCCTCTAAATGAAAATGTGTATTATTGAACCTGTCTATAGAGGTCACCAGTGTTGAGTGGCCACTTTTTGTGTTTCCCTTGGGTAGCCACTGTAGACAGGCTTAACTATCCCTAAATTGCTTTACTTATGCAGCCTACGATCCCCTCTCCCACCCCCCCCCCTCCAAAAAAATATCAAAAGCAGAAATTCATCCTGACTCATTTATACAACTGCTCACAACGTATTAATCACTTTGGCCAAACACCACATGGCGCTCTAATTGATAAAGCCTTTCGAGGAAATCCTACACGACAGTGGTTTCTCCGCAGAAAGGAAGCAATGAAAGTATGTACGTCCCTCGAGTAAGTTAACGATGATGTAAGTTGCGTCATGGTTTTTATATATGGTGACTAAGCAGCATGGTTGCTTAAGGGTGGTTTTTGCTGATTAGGGTTGGGTCAAGGTAAAAAATTGCAATTAGTGGGTTGTCCCAGAGCAACGTGAAAAAATAACGTCATGGATGTAGATCAACTGTTATTGCATGTTAGATACAATAAACAACCGTAACAACAGTAATACTTATTAAAAGGCTGCTAATATTAGAAAAAGAAAAACAAGATTCATTTGGACACTGATATCTCCGGATGTTCCCATCTGGACTTCAATTTTCTATGCATTTTTTTTGCAATATTGAACATGATTGAACTTTTATTGACTTTCTATGCATAATTACACAACCATGTAATCCCCTATCATGCGCCACAATGCCCATTATCTATTTGATGAACTTTTCCCATGGATAAGCAATATGTATGTTAAAATTTCCATTGAGAATTTTTATAAATTGCCACAAATATGGTGTCAACCAGTACCCTGAGGTGTTAGTAATCCAATGCCCAATAACCAAATATCAAACTCAAAGAAGAATTTTTGGGATATTTTTACTCTTTGTTTCCATGAAAGTTAATGCAGAACATTTTTAGATATGTTTATTCTAAAATAGATTAATTTTGGCCTACAAAATGAAAATAAAAAGTGGCAATATCTACATTTTTGTGAATTCTGGCTGAAATCATAATTTCCATTGACTTTGTACATAAAATCACGTTGCTGAGCCATTTTCGGTCTGTCATGCATGCAAAAAAGCTAGCATGACGACAAAACCTTATTTATTATTCTTATATTTGCAAAAATGGTCGAGTAAATTCTAGTGAAATGACAACGAGCCTCGCAGTGAAAATATTCTGTCCAGCGGAGCAATCCCAAAACTCATGGAAGGGTGTCGAATTGCCCCCCCCCCCCCTCCTACTAGTTAGCCTAAGGTCAAGATAAATTTTAGGCTGGAAACAGACCAATTTCAGATTGCTACAGAGCGAGGACTTCAACCTCTCCTCAAAGGAAATAACTTGACCTGTTTATTGATGGTCTACAAGAGATACCAGAACGCTATATGGGGCTATCGATGATGACAAACGTGCTGGTTTCAGAAGACAAGGAATGGGCTATACACAACAATATTGTGTGAGGAGAGTGTGCTAGGCTTTATGCACTAAATAACATTTAGGTGATTTGTAATGAAGGAATTTACATAAAAAATTGTAAATCAGAGACCATGATCCAATGCTATGAAGAGAAGGGACAAAGGAATTGGACAATATACATGTAGACAACTTCATTAAAGCTTTCTCAATAGCTTCTTTATCGCAAAAGAAAATAGCTTTGTTGTTTATTCACTGAACAGGTATGATATTTGTTCAACATATCTCCTTAGAATAAAAGAGGGAAAGAAATTTATCTTGTATGCATCGAGGTATTGTGAATGCTTCAATGGAAGTTGTTTAACTTGTCAGAACACTCTGTTCCTTTGTTCACTGTGAAATTACAATATAAAATCGATGCTCATTGCAGTTCCTAGAGTGGAACAGTGGTTGGGAACTATGCAAGAGTTAAACATTTCTTTGAACACCTTCAAAGACTGTAAATAGTGCAGGAACTAAATACATTCAGCCTACTGTGATCAATGATTAGTACATGTACCATCTTATTTCCCTGGCTGCAGCTGAGCTCCCACATATTATTAGTTGGTTAACTTGGGCATTCTACGAAGTTCTTCCTGCCCATTCATAAACGGTTTGAGTGCAAATCAATTTGCATGAAATTCTTTCTAAAAGAAACTAGAGCCACAACTACTTGCAAGTTTTAATCCCATCATTCTCCCATGCAATCTTAGCCACAAGACCACACTTTTTCACAATATTGATGGAAATATAGAAACAAGTTACTTACTGTGCAATGAGTTCTCCTTCTCTCCTGACCAATTGGTTCTTATGATTGACTACATCAAACCATTCAGTGAGCAGGTTATCATCATGAGCTGCATCATCTGAAATAGAAGGAATCATGGACGTTAATTACCATCTTGTATCATCAAACACCAGTTTCCAAATGTCTAACGGAAGTAATATTCATGTCATTTACCACTGCTAGAACCCACGGTACAAAATTTTTGCTACTAGGCCACAATCACAAATTGCAGCACCTTCAGTATATCCCAACTTGATCAAATTTGCCATCACCATCACCATCAACATCATCATCCTCATCAACATTATCATCATCATCATCATCTTCTTCTTCCAATGTGAGTACATTCCTCTGGAAAGAGTAATATCATACTTTGTGCGACGCTGTGAACTGTGTGTCGTGTTGTATTATCGAGCTCCAAATAAGACCTTATTTATATAAAATTTTGTGCTGAATCACCACCATCATCATCATCCTAATAATCATCATCAACATCATCTTCACCATCACCTTCATCATCATCATCATCATCATCATCATCATCATCATCATCATCATCATCACCAGCATCACTTTCTCCATCATCATCATCATCATCACCAGCATCATCACTGCTACCACCACCATCATCATCATCATCATCATCATCATCATCAACATGATCATCATAAGCATCATCAACATCACTACCATCACCATCGTCATCATCATCATCATCGTAATCATCATCGTCATCATCATCATCATCATCATCATCATCATCATCATCATCATCATCATCATCATCATCATCATTATCATCATTATCATCATCACTCTCTCCATCATCACAACAAGCTGGTCAAAATAGATTGGTCTCCTCACCATCTGTATCCTGTCTGAGTTTCATCTCCAGCTCCACTCCTCTCTGCTCCAGCTCCCTCTGTCGAGACTCAATATTGATCAGCTCCTGCTGGATCAGGGATACCTCGATGTGATCTTTACCGACCTGGAAAATGACAAAAGGAATCACAAGAGAGTGAATCATATAACCTACCTTGACTTCTAAAATACTAATGAACCATTTTTAATGGGCAGGTTTTCTGATAATGTATATTCAAATTCATATAAGTTTCTTGCCAACGACGGCAGTTACGTAGTATTCCTTAAACAGGTTGATATCAATAAGACTACAAAGCCTGAAATCCAGTTTGCATATGTTACTTGTTGCTATGTCGTTCAAGCCTCTGGCAAGTTTTAGGGTCGTCAAGAACAACCTTTGTGTTCAGAGGTGTGCATAAAGTTTGCATCTATTAGCAAACCTGTCTATTGTACACTTCAATATGGGCTCACTTTTCAGGATGTGTGGTGAAGCAAGAGACATCATACAACTCACTGAAATCACTCATGTGTGACAATGATTACAGTGTCTTTGATATCATGCAAGATGCATTTGAGGTATTTAGGACCTCGCATATAAAACTTACATTCACATTTAATGTTAGTTCCTAGCCTTTTTTGTTCTATTTTGTGAGCACTAGATTTTCAAAGAATGGAACATACATGTATCTAGCATTCTAGAACATAGACTGCTCGTAAAACAAAAAGATGCATAAACTTTTATAGCTCTATGCTTCTAAAACTTTGTGTTAATACAAATAAGCCAGAATCGCATTTAAAGAGATACAACCATTATAGAATATGCATTCATTTAGAGATTTGATAAACATTAGAATACGAAAAGCAAAATTGCTGAACAAAATGTCACATAAACTGAAGCATCGCAACAGAGACCTTTTATTTAGCCATGAATTCTGGATTTAAGAAATTGATTTGACAAAAGTGGAATACATCTCACCATTATTCCCTCATGGTTGCCAAAACCTGTATCAATATTATATAGCATGGTTGTATCTCATCTCATAAAGTTGTTTGTAGATGTACGTATGACTCTGTGCACAGCCGATGCTCCTCCTCTGCAATCCCCATGTCGGTGAGTTACAGTCTAAGAAAGGGTCACCAGTTCATGCGTAAAGTTGTGCGTACATCTACTAACATATTTTATGAAGCTGGTTCCTGGGTTGTGTTTCATAAAGCTGTGCATAGATCTGCGCACGACTGTACAAACGACTGGTGATCCTTTCTCGCACTCAATGATAGCTCCTGGCGACAAATCGCACTTGAGAAAGGATCACCAGTCGTTCGTACAGTCATTCGTCCACTGGTGCACAGATCTATGAACAGCTTTATGAGAGATATCCCAGGACTTTTTTAAGCAAGTTATTAATTCATATGAAACAGAAACAATTCTTTCATCTGTCCTCACATTAAACCCCTAAATCCAAAGACAATAATTTTAACTTACTTCTCTCTTCATTGCCGGAGGGGCAGGCGCTTTCCTCTTTCCCTGCGAGTGCACCCTCGCCGGAGGTCCATACTTGGGTCGTTCCGGCTGACAAGGGTTAAAAGTCAAAGGACATAGGTCAATAAACTACACTTTAAAACAACATTATATATTACAAACTCAAACACTTCATTAAAAAGGGTACTGCATGTAATATTGCTGGCTGAAAGCTGAATTAGATTTTTCAAAACTCAAGTTCTTATACTGAACAAAAAATGAAATTCACACATCAGGGTCCAATAACATGAAGGTTTGCATTTAATCACTAATGAATATAGCCAATCAAAATCTTTTTCTCATACATTTTTTTTCATTAGACTGACCAGAAACCATTCAGAGAAACTTTTCCATATTAGCAATAAGACACAAACCTTTAAGTTACAGGGCCCTGGGATTAAAAAAAAATCAAAACTAAATATAAGAGAAGCCTCAAAGATACTTGGATTCACCAAAACGTACACTCCAGCGAGGTCTTTTTAAATACCAAGATAAGAAAGACTTTACGCATGACTTTACATTCGACTGGTATCAGTTCTTGCGCTGAATGCTCGTACTATTATGAATTATTACGCACAAGAAGGGATACCAGTTGAACTTAAAGTGATGCGTAAAGTCTTTCTTATCTTGGTGAAACACCTCCCAGCATCAATAAACAAAATTAATTAAAAAAAGAAAGTTTGTAATCCATAAAACTCACAATCTCCAAGATAATGTAATAATCATGACAGTCATAGTAGCAATCGTAGAACGTGGTCCCTGCTATTCCGACCATTATGCTTGAGAAAATGAAACGATTCGAACAAAGGAGACACTGCCTGGGCAAATTTAATCTGAGCCCATCCAATTAAAACATCCTCTAGTAATTCATTACTATTCACACATCTTCAAGACTTATGGGATTAGAAGATGTACAGATATATTTATCTTGAGTGATTTTTTTTTAGTTGTATCAAATTTTATGTTGAATGTGTCATCCAAATGTCGCTAAAATATCAGATGATGCAATTAAACCTACCCTGATTAAGAGATAGGAATGTTGAAGACGAGCCAACAAGATTTTTCTCTCAAGTTACTCCAAATTTGATAAAGGAAAACAATTTTGTTGTTGTATATGTGTCATTAATTGCATCACTGCTCGAAAGCCATGAAGGGACATTGAATTGAATGCTACATTAATGTTGAGTAAATTTAGCTAATAACATGAATATGAAGGAATGGGACTGGGCGTGATTTAATCGTATACGACGATGCAGAATGATATCAAGTTCATGAACTATGTGTTTCCTGTGTGTCCGTGATAACGTCTGGATGGCCAAAATAAGATTAACCGAGGAGATGTCCTAATGAATTTTATCAAAGCATGACTAATCCTTTGACATGAGAAGCAATAAAGTATGATTAAATGGAGAATGTTTTTATGAATGTTTGTTAACATGAAAAATTGTTAACTGCTATCACCATGAACAGAATGGACAAAGACTTTTGGATAAAGAAAACGGCTTCATTCAAGCATTCACAATAGCTAATGTAGATACACACACTAAGAGATTTTTCTCCTTCTTATTCTGCTGAAATATGTTAAACAGGCATTGCACAAAATAGTGAGCCTCAGGGTACTTTCTTTCGTGTGTATCAAGTAAATGTGAATGCCTGAATGAAGTTGCTTACTTTGTCCAAAGTCCTTTGTACCATCTGCTCAAAGCGTATTTGGTCCTTTCTATAATCCTCAAATTTAAACAAAATTGCATAGAGTTCTGTAGGTCTCCCGCCGTTGGGACTCTAATTAGGAAAAAGATGCTGTGAAAGCATCACAGATTGCATCTTGACAGATATGTATTCCATTACATATTGTGTATGATTATACAAATTCAATAACTTCCTGTGTGTTTGTTATCTGTAACCAACCATGCAAATGAACAAAATTTCCTCAGCTGTTGCAAATCTGACGAACTATGTTCATAGATTTCTGTATTGATGAAACATAAATAGTATGCTATGTACTATTTTGTTCGATGTGAGCACGTGTTTTCTTGTAACAGACTTACCTTGACATTTCCCCTTTAATTATTATATTTATAATTTTGTGAATCAAGGTTGGGAAGATTCAAATGCTTGTGCATGTGTGCATCATGCCATGCAATAGATAATTAGGGGGAAAATGAGGGAGGGGGGGGGGGGGG